>CM035443.1:77608413-77688413 GCA_020310875.1 Ceratopteris richardii
AATGAGCTAAGTTGCAAAACTGATCCAATTTAAATATCCCCTGTGAGAAAGAAAAATAGATTTATCATGCTAGTACATTAGTTCATCTTGGAAAACCTCAGGAGGCCATTTGTGTTGAACATGAATTCTATGCATTTTGGCATTGAAGGTAATCCAGACCTAGGAGGAATACTATACAGTTTTCAAGTACCCTAACATCTTGCAACTTACCCCAACATATAAACCCATAAATTATTAGCAGTTATTCAATTTTATGCTTGTTTTTGCAATCCCAAACTAACAGATGGTCCTTATTCTTTGACAAGAAAAAGATGAATAAAATCATGCATGAGACAGTAACAACTAGAACACAGCACAATTGACCAAATCCAAGAACCGCAAGCACAATTGTCACAATATGAGCGACCCTCATCCCCAAAAGTGGAGCTTGAACTAGAGGAATTGGTAGAGATTCCAGTGGAAGAAAACTTTGAATATGCTTACGAACCAGAGCTAGTTCATGGGGGTAGAGTCAATGAGCAATGACAAGAAACATATGAAGCACCAGTCCTCAGAGGCTAAAACAAGTTGAAGAAATTGGGTGAATGCACGACTATCGGGTGACAACACAGCCATTGGAACAACAAGCAAGCAAGGCGATAGACTCCTAGAATACGTATCCTCGACCACAATACTACTATCACAGTATGGTTTCACTAAAATTTTCATAGATAAAAAGAGTCATCCACATTATAATCTCATGCAAAAAAAGTTCCGTTGTAAGAGCCATCAGTAGAGGGCATACTCCCTTTCTTCATATGATTAATAGTTGGAGAATTCATATGAACCCACAAAAAGAAAATTTTAACACCAGCATCAGATAAGCGAGAGACTGAGGTTCCTACCTTTTGGGTAATGTTGCCTCAATAGTTTTAACAGCTTAGGACTTCACAGACAATCATATTTTTCGTAGAGCCAAGCAATCCATCCATCAAACTTGAAAAAAACCATATTTCTCATAGAGCTACGCAATCGACCATATTTCCTATGCAACTAAGCACTACTGGCGGAAGAAATAGAAGAGAAAACACACAGAGGATTCGGCTCTAGGATAAGCAGCCATTTCAACATTAGGTTCTAATAACATTCAGGCCTTCAAGCGCAAGTTAGCACAAGCAAAAAGGAAGAATCGTTTTTGAAGTACTAAATGGGATTTAATCTGATAAGAACTACAGTTGTCGAGTAAGATTCAATCCCCAAGGACTCGACATATCTGTCTAACTATAAGTAGAGGATGCCCATCCCTTCATAGTGGGTACTTTCAGCACCTGCCTAGAGCCTTCGTCCAGGAGGTTCAAGATGTTACCACTGCACCACACCCCTCGACACCCCTTAACACATGATTCTCAATCAATTTAAATAAAAAGTTCATCTTCCCAATAGGCATGACGTGTATGTGTACCTGTGTTTATAAGCATGTATCAACATATACACACAGACACTTCTTACTTCTTATTATACATCATTATACAGAGAAAAATGTGAGCTACGGTCTTTTCTTGATAGAGAAAGTTCGTTTTCCTTCAACAATCAGCACATGTTGACATTCAAGATAGAATTATACAAATGTATGAAAGATACATAGCAAAGATCCGGCTGTTAAGGCATAATTCTTGCTTTCTTGCTCTTATGATTCAAAACATGTATCACAATTTAAAACTTACACGCACGGCAACTAGCATTACATAAAAATGTACAAACATGAGCTTCATCCTTTTATTCCAAAAAAAAAAAGATAACAGATGACACAATCGGAAGGGCTGAATGAAGCTCCACAGCATGGATACAAAATACTGACTCTGAGCAAACCTCGAGAAGGTACGGACTTTAGATCATCAATCTCTGCAATAAGTAATACATTAAGAATCACAATTCAGCATGATTAAAGAAAAATGGTGTGTATAAATCATGGTTACAAATACTTACATCGGAGAAAGCTTCCATAGTTGATGATCTGCTTTGTGCCAAGTATCAAGCATGAGGGCAGATCCATTTCTGATCTTCTTGTGCCCCTCAAATATGGTCATGTTCAGAAGTGTGTTGCCAGCACATCGAACAGTTTTGAACCCTTCACCAAAGTCCTCACTCTCGGTCCACAGAATTTCGTCATCTTGCATACCTGACTTGTAATCAACAAGAAGCACCTGCCCAGAAAAACAACCTACGCTATCAAGTACATCATGGTTTAACGCATTCAAGAATAAAACTCAAAGTACCACTGCATCAGTAAGAAGAGTTATGAACATACCTGTTGACCTTCTTCGTTGGAATGCTTCAGCATCTTCCCTGTCTTCTTGTTCACCAAAGTAAATGCGGGATATCCGTACTTGTCCTTAACTCTCACTCCATGAGAAACATCCTTGATCCATATCTATAATGTTACAATGCATCACCAGAAAAATTAAGAACTATTTGCTGTGAAATGCTGCTTGCAAATGTCAAACACAGAATACGAGGTGTTTAAGCTCATTCCACAGAAAACTCTTTCTGTCCATCAACATTGTACAGGGGTTTTACATGCATACAAACCAACTTTCAAGCGGAGAGTTCAAATGAATGAACAGCACTAAGACTGTCTCCTTCATGCAGAAGCTTATGATAGGTTTCGCAAAGTACAAAAGCTTCCTGCAATAAGTTCCCTCTACATACTGTCATGAAATTCAGTCCTCGATTTCCTGATTCTGTACGTGCGAACTGTCAGAAGCAACTAGAAGTAATGGAAAACATGTCCACTGTGACTCCAAAATAAGGAACATGAGAGTGCTGACATCACAGTGCTGATTCATAGCGTGATATGAAGAATGGAACTGAGGGAAGAAGAGAAGAAAGCACCGATCAAATATCATAGCATGTGTATGCAGGAGGAAAGATGCATACAAACAGTCGCATGTCATGAACGCGCTTGTTTCTGTGTGTGCAGCCTGACAAGGAAGGCCACCTGAGATTCAAAATTATTTGGGTAACCGTGACGAGGGTAGACGTGACGAGGAAAATTTCTGAACTCAGATTTAAAACAAACTTTGCATGAATCTCTCCTTACTTTTTACAAATCAAGGAGCACGTGAAAAATGTCTGAGAGAACCAAAACTTCCAGATTGATATAGACATGTGTAACGCAGGAAGAAGGGATCAACAATACCTGAGACTCGTTGTCATCTTTGCCCTCCTGCATTTCCACCGAACTATGTTCCACGGTAAGGTGATAATCAGAGTTCCCCTTACAGACGATCCGCACCAATCGACCCTCCGGAAGATCCAAGGACAAACCATGCATTTTTCCCGTGATGGAAGATTCTTCAGGAGAAGCCTTCTCCTTAGGATCTTCATCAGAATGGTGTTTATCACGATGAAATCCGAAATGCATAAAGGAATGCGATGACGCTTCGTGATGAGGAGGTGCAGCGACCTCGGAAGTAACTGTCTCTCCTTCACCAGGACATTCCTCATTGTGAGAACTACGATGAAATCCAGGCATATGAGGGAAATGACTGCGTCCTTCAGTCGGCCGGTGATCCTCTTCTCTTCCATATTTCGCAGCCCCCTCCTCTCCCACTCCTACGCGCTCGCCTTCTGAATATTGCTCGTGCTTTGAAGAGAACCCACCCCCATACTCATCTTTCCTCTCTTCATCACCTTCTGAATATCGTTCGTGCCTGGGGGGAAATCCACCTTCGTACCCCCCTTTCCTCTCTTCATCACCTTCTGAATATCGTTCGTGCCTGGGGGGAAATCCACCTCCATACTCCTCTCTCCTCTCTTCATCACCTTCAGAATATCGCTCATGCTTTGGAGGAAATCCACTCCCATGTTCTTCTCTCCTCCCTTCGTGACCTTTCGAATATCGCTCGTGCCTTGGGGGTGATCGACCCCCATACTCTTCTCTCCTCCTTTCATCACCTTCTGAATATCGGTCGTGCCTTGGGGGGAATCCACCCCCATACTCCTCCCTCCTCTCTTCACAAGGCCGCCCCCCGAACTCAGACTCCTCAGAAGGGAAGGGTGGCGGCGGAGGGCGATGCGGAAAATGGGAGGAGGATCGCTCGTACCCCTCCTCCTCCTCATGGGAACGGTAGTCTCCTAAGCCGCGATGGTGGTGATCCATGTCGACCTGAACGAAGCAGAAATCCGAAAACACAGAATGATGGTAAGCAGCTGCGAAGAACCCAGGACACAGCAGGATGTGAGGATCGCTAGGACTAATGAAGGCGTCAGGTTTCTCACGGATGACGGATCTGGGGAACAAACAAAAGCACATTCCGCGCTATTTTCTGTTCGTAGCACCAACCCACATGTTCTCGTGCTGGACGTGCCAACTGGAGCCGAAGACTGAAGTGGAGAAAATGTTGGATAAGTGTCCTTGAAACTTTTGGGGCATGGTAAAAGAAAAAGGGCATCTTCTTTGGTCCTATCCAGTGAAACTCTGCATAGGCTCCACACACTCTGGCTGCATAGTTTGCACATGCCAAGATTTTATTAGATTAAAAAAACAAAAAAAAAAGCTTTCCGGCGCACCATTGAATGAGATGAGTCCCTTTTTTGACAGAGATATTCACATATGTCCATGTTCCATAGGGAGTTGGTTGAGCTTTGGCCTTTTGATGTAGAGGTCCAAGGATCAAGCTCCTGGCTAGACATGTAATGGCTTCGGCCAATCAAATCAGTTGTAACCAAGTTGTCTTCTTGTCTAACCCTTGCTTTGTAGGATACGGATCTTGCAGGTATTATGCCCATTCACTTGTGTAGTTGCAATTTCAAAGTTAAAGCTCTGTGGAGTACTCTTCAGTTGAACCTTCATTTAAAACAATAATTTAAAAAAAATGTTCGCACAATCCGCATGCATTAGCTGGGCTGACTGGGCCTTCTGCCTCTTGAGGCAAGGGCGAAGATTCAATCCCCACTATCAATAGGATGATGTGAGTCTAAGGCTAGCATAAACCATGATAATTCGAGTTGAAACAAGTCCTCTCTTGTGTCGCCTTCGAGCAATCTAAGCCTTGCGTTGTGGGATATGAGGGATCCCATGGGTACTATGTTCGTTCACTTGTACAGTTGCAATTTCAAAGTTAAGGCTTAGGGGAGTAAGCTTCGGTTGAACCTCCATTTAAAAAAAAAAAAAGATGTTTGCACGGTAAGTACTATGCCCATTCACCCTGTACAATTATAATTTCAAAGTTAAAGCTCGAGAGAGTAGATTTCAACAAAACCTTCATTAAAAAAAAAACAAAGATGTTTGTGTGCATTGGTTTGAATAATGTAATTTTCTTTATGAATATAAATTACTCTATCAAAAGTAATAATAAAATCTGTGAATATTAACAAACATAGGCCTTTTAGTTTGGATGGATAAACCCTGTAGATGATTTTCAACGATGTTTTGTTATGTGACGGGTGATGCTTTGTTTACGTTTAAGAGGAGGATCGGAAATTAGATAATATGGGGGTAGGGACATGGACACGATCTTCCCAACTCACTATTCTTCCATTAGATATTTTACACAAGCTTTCAATGCTCATGTTCCCCATGGCTCTCATCCTTCCCACCGACAATATCAATTCAACAATTTGCTTTTCCTTTTTTTTTTAGTATATTTTTTTAAAGAGTATAGAAAATTTGAATTGTTTGTGAATGAGTGGACTTGAACCCAAGCACTTTGCCTCACGACATTCAAAACATACAGTTATACCAGCTTGCTTTCCTCTTGTCACCTAAAATATGATCTAGCTTGAACAAGTGCGATTTCGTCACTCGATCTTCAACACTTGTGATCTCGAACACGACCATTATTATTGAATTGTACTGAATGGCCCAAGGGCCTAAATTGGACGAGCAAAACAAAATTCCATATGGCATGTAGAATGTTGCTTGTACCTTTCATACGAAAAAAATTTGATATGTCTACATCTAATGTACATATACATATATAGATGTGTAAAAAATGAACCAATCTTAGTTTGTCATTTGAGAGAGGAAGTTTCAAAAAATACATACTCTAGACCTCATGGCCCCTTCAAGTTGCCTGAATAATGGACAATAAAGGTGAAGACAACATTTATGAAGAGGCATTACCATCTTTAGATGAATGGTCAAATGCCCACAAGTATTACAATATGTTTCCTAAATTAATATACCGCCCCTACATTTTGTCTCTTCTTTTTGTGGGAACAATAGAGAACAACTAAAGACAATCTCATCTTCCCTCCATCATGTGAATCCACTCTTATAGTTTAAAAACATAATAACCCCATTTCCGGAAGCACCTAGAATACCACTACACCTTTGGGATTTAAAGGTGACGGAAACGTGTGATCGCATTAAAGTGGGATGAAGTCAAGGGTCTTGGTGGAAATGTTCTTTAAAATAAAGGCCTTGACGAGGAAGATCTCTTGTAATCTCTTTCGATAGAGATAAATAAAGGAGTGGCCCACAAGAGCCGACCAGGTGTAGTGTGAAAACGAGGTGAGTTGCATGCATGCTTTCATCGGAAAAGCACTAAGAAATGTAGAGAAGGCGGTGGGTTTCATTGTCTTAAGGATGTACATACAATACATGCTTCCAAAGAATAGTATGTGGATAAAGAGGAACGCATACATAGCCAAAAATCATTTACCAAATAATTTCCAGATACCGAAAAAGAACAAATTATGGATAGGACAGACAGGAGGAGATAATAATTATTAGTAGTATTGTTGATTTTGGATAGATTTCATAGGGTGGATTCAATTGGACTCTCACGGCAATAAACACTCAAAAGTGCAAAGCTCCAAACAAAGAGAAGGTAGTCTAGTGTTAGCTCAAGTGGGTGAGTTATCTGTCTTCTTGAGGTGGAAGTGGGTTCAAGTTCTCTTGATTGCACTCACATGACACTCCTCATCATATGATATGATGAGATGTTAACTAATTCCTTTTGAGAAATTGTTGACCTTCAGTACTCTTGGTGGACAATCTCGATAGTGACAAGGCTCATGCTTAACTAGTTCCTTTTGAGAAATTGTTGACCTTCATGTACTCTTGGTAGACAATCTCGATAGCGACAAGGCTCATGCTTGTTGTAGTAAGGTCGAATTTACTTCAAATCAATGTCCTAGTTTGGTCTTAGGGTCATCCACTTCCAATTCCTATCCTTAGTGGCCTTTGTCCTCTATTCATTCGTGGTAGGTGCTAAGCGTTCTACCGTTGCTTGTGTAAAATTCAGGGGTTCGCATGGTACTATGCCCTTCACATTGTACTTTTAATTCATTTCAACTATCAAGAACATTAGCCAATGAGATTGAACTTCCCTTTAAAAAAACTAAACAACAACGAGAAAATAACTAATTCCATCATTCATGTGCTCTCAAAAAGGTGAAATTGTAAAAGAGTAGTCTTTGTGCCATCTCCCTTTGTGAACATGTTAAACATTGGTCTACAAGGACTATCACATGTGTGTGTGGGACAAGGGCTAGTCATAGCCAAGGTCCCTAGCTCAAGGGATATCCTAAGGTATTTGAAAGGTAATGGGAATGAATGTGCATCATGGCCACATGTCCACACTAGAGCATTCCATATCATTATTATTTCAAGTGCAAGAGGATATATTGGATGGGAGGAGAGTTGCACACACAACATTCATGTTGGTTTTCTACTTTTGAAGTCTTTTGGGGAATTTAGAGGAAAAGAAGCATTACATTTGGTATCCAGAGTTGTTTTTGAAATATCATTTTTCACGAATTCAGTGTTCTATACGCATGTGAAGATCTTGTAGGAGCAACAAAAGAAGGAAGGTTAGCCTCCTTTGGAGGAGCTTTAAGCCCCCCCCCTACGGGATCCCACGAGCCACTCACACGTGCCCACGACAATAGATGCCTGAGGGAATTGAACTCATGACCTACTAGTTAGGAGTATGATGGGCTAACCACTTGCCCCAAAAGCCATGGTTGAAGATTACTTCCGAATTTTCCTTCTTAGCGTGTGGTTCAACCATCTCTTGCCGGTCATTTCTTGAGTCTAATGCTCTCTTGAGTCATTTCTTGGTATGGAATCTCCATTAGAGAATTATCCATTTACTAGTTGGAAGGTATCATTTGGTGACTTCTACCCACAAATGTGAATCTTAAAAGTCGGTTGTCCACTATCAACAACTCTCATAGAAGCACTTTTTTGACGTGAGGAGGATTGAGATCAATTTGAAGACTCAAGAGGGCTACATAGTGATCATTTCCAGTACCTACACCACACCTGCATGTGGAATTTTCAATACTTAAGATAAGTTTTCTCATGATTTTATGCATTTTCATTCTCTTTTATGCATTCCTTTGCATCTAGCATAAGCATAGGCACGTACGTATGCATATATGTTTGCCATATGTTGGCTCTACACTTTTTGCAAAAGTAGTATGGTGCATTCTCTTTTGCAAGTACTATGAAGAGGAAGTAAGAACATCTAGCGTTCTTATATTTTTATATGTGTCGCAAGCACATGGATCTTTATTCAAGGGCATGTAGTGCTCTTTGGTTATTTTGTTGTATATTGTGTGCCTTCCAACACACCTGCTTGGAAGTGCATGTAGAGCACTTTGAATTTTTATGATTTTCAATTTCCTACAGCAAGCTACCTATAACCTCATGGACAAAAACTCGGTCAACCCTTCGAAATTGAACATCCAATGGTTAAATGCAAAGAGGGATCTTACATAGATAAGCAAGGAACCATGTATATGGTAACCAACTTACTCGATAGGACTGATGAATTTGGAATAATCATCCCTAAGTTGGAGATAGGAGACTTGGTATAGGAAAACATTGAAAAGAGCCTAAAACACCTCATGCTAAGTCAATCCTATTGAGGACAATGACAGCAGAATGGATTCCCCATGGCAAAAAAAAAAAACATAAAGCTCTTCTTGAATAGAGAGACTGACGAACTGTTATGGAGATTCAAGCCTGATATACCCAATGAGTAGATGGAGTAACCATTTATAAATGCAAAGATCCTGATGTTCTAAGGAAGGTAGCCGACCTCCATAACTCTTTTGAGAGGATGTTTGTGGTTATGGAACATGGTAGACATGCTTACACTTGGAAGGGTGAACTTGTCTTTCCTCCATAGAGATCATATGAGTGTCATAGTTAGCATGGAGTTGGATCCTCTCATATTCTAGATAGTCATAAAGAGAAAACTCGAGAGGGACCATAAGTGAGTTTTCCAAACCCTTCTGGAAGAGAAAGATCAGGATTAGAGATTGACATAGTTGATCGGGAGAGACCAATAGGACATAGGCATCAAAGAGGCATGGATGAGTTCCCTCTACCTAGACCTAGAGAACACCCTAGGATATTGAGACCCACCCAAGTGGTAAAGTCAATGAAGAACTACTTTGATGTTACCGGAGACCCTTATGACCATGTAGCGAAGCTCAAACAAGTGTTAAGTGTTGAACAAGCTGATGATTTGGTCACTCAATACAATTCTTTTGCTCTAACTTTAAAGATTACAACCTTAACGTGGCTTCAACCCTTACAATAAGGTTAATTTAGGGATATCAACTAGTTCTTAGAAGGGTTCATCACAGATTTCTCTAAGAGTCGTATCCTATAACTTCATCATTGATCTCTAGCTTTAAGCAAGCACCTCAAGAGCCAATTAGGCTAGTAGGGTGAAGGTTTAGATAGTACATTGAATGATGTTTGACCCTCGAGCTACCTACCCACAACAAGCAAGTCTCCTTGTTCTTAGATGACTTGTTGAGTGCAACGATAAGATTATGTGTATCTAAAGGAACAGCGAATGATACAACAATGTATGTGAATGTGTATTGGCATTGGGTGATGAGCTAGAACTTTCTAAACTCTACAAGGGTTTAGATTGTTCTAGTAGTTTCCCATCCAAACCCTCAACATCAATTCATGAGTTAGAAGAGAAAGTGGCTCAAAAGCTAGGAGTCTCGAGTAGACAAACCCCTAGGATGGTCTCAGTAAAACGATGCTAAACTTGCAGAGAAGACCATAATATGGCCAATGTTTTCCCATTAACGGCTCAAAATGCAGGAAACCCAAATAGCCATTATTGCACCATAGAGAGAAAATACACCAACCACATGGCACAAGATTTCCCCTACAACAACAACTCGTTAGGCAAAACTATCAACACATAGGGAGATCTCAAAATAATTACCAATAGTAGCCATACTATCTACCCCAACAACCTTATTAGCCACATTACTAGACTCAACAGAGTCCACAACCAGTGTTAGGTCAACAACCACCACTCCTACTAATGTTATTTTTGTAAAATATGTTATGACAGAGAAGAACTTGAGCAGAGCAATAGTGCCAACTTCTCCAATGATCTCAGAAAAGGACCTTAATGCTCACAATTTTGACTCGACCCATGTAGATAGCCTATTGGATTACTACATGGAGTCACCTAAGCATAATGAAATCTATCCATACAAAACTTCATCAAAACCTAGTTAGGAATCAGAATGCTCCAATGTGATGTATACCCTAATTGGGAGTCAGAATACTCCAATGTGATGAGACCCCAAGCATGTAGAGGGCCATGCTACAAATGTTAAGGAGATCACTTCATCCATGAATGTCCACTTCCTCCACAAAGGGCAAACTCAACCTGTAGTTATTCAGGGATTTTGTCTCGATTGTGGAAAGGAACATCTTTTGAGAGATTGTCCTAAGAATCTAGCCAATGCACAAAAAATTACCCCGATCAATGTTATTGCTTGATAGTAGAACCCAATGGAAGTGTGAAAAGTACTACCCCTATACAAGTAGTCACTAGGGCATAGGCTCTACAAAAGACTATAGGTGTAGATCAAGATAAGAAATCAGAGGCTAGCAAGTGAGAAAGCATAGCCAACAAAAGAACTTGAGCATGGAAGGATACTCGAGAAAGGATGAAGAGACAATGGGCTAGAAAACTAAGCAAGCTAGAAGAAATCCTGAAAGAAACAAAAACCAAAATAACTGAAATTGCATCTAAAATGCACTTTCAAACACCACCACCATCTCTACCATCTCATAAGATCTCACCATTCATCCCAACACCACCCAGATTAGGACCATTCTTAGCACATCCTAATCTTGAAGACTTGGACATGATGTTCAAGGCTTATTAGGCTCGAATTCAGGAAGGGCCAAATGCGGTAAAGCTAGACACGTTTTATCCCCGAGCAGATCTAGTGATTGAGAGGACCAAGCTTTGTGCAAAAATGCTAGAAATAGTTCTGGCTATGTTTGATGCAAGCCATCTTTTCAATTAGATGAACTCCGTGAAACCACAGTTACATTTTGAACGACTTTTAGAGAGGTTAGAGTGATTTGTAGCTAAACCTAGGACTATGACTACACTAGAGGCCCAAAGTAGTGGAAGTAAAAGAATAAGCTTAACAACACAGGAAGCTTATGTTCTTAATTCTATGGATGACAAAATTCCTTCCTCTATAAATCATTGCTCCCAGGAGCTCGAGAGAAATACAAGAGGAGAAATGGGAAAAAGAGAATGAGAATCCTCCTCCTATTGAAGTAGTGGATGATCTTCATGATCGATTTCCTCAGGACATTCCCTTCATATATGAGGAGCAAGAAGATGTGTATTCAAGCAAACAATTAGATTTTGAATCCAATTCCCTATAAGAATTGCCTCATTTTATAGGCCCTTGGGATTCTAACTCCATTCACATGAGAGCCCCCACAATTATGGTTAGGAATGATGAATCAATTGTACCCAGGAACATGAAAGTAGTGAAGAACATTAGTGTAGTGCAATCTCACTTTAGAGGAGCTAGTCAAGATTAAACTTGAGCTGTGGAAACATGTAGCTAATCAAGTACTAGAAGTAGCTAAGTCCCAATCTCGGGTAGGATCACAAAAGATAGTTCCAGAAATACCCTTGAATAAGATAAGAGATATGAGCTAAGGAGAAGAAGGAAACACCTATCTTCCTATCACTCATGAGGGTTATACAACAAAGGCTATTTCAGATTCGGGAGCACGAGTTGAGTTTGATATCACTTCCCTATGGAAACGTTGGGGCAAGCGAGCTCTTAGGCCCACTAGAAGTAAATTGCAAATGGCAGATGGCATATTGAGAAACCTTTAGGGTTACTAGAAGGGATAACTCTCACCACTTGTGGTGAAGGTTTTGAACACACATTTTCCATATGTGATTTTGGCAAGAATCATGTCCATGAGATGATTTTGGGTAGACCATTCATGAGATAATTGCATATAGTGCAAGATTGGGGAGCCAATTCCTTGTACTTACATCACCTAGGTGTAACCGCTAAAGTCAATCTCAAAGAATACTCTCATAGAGAAGGCACCACCCCTACAGTTGAACCTAGTCCATAGAACTTTAGATGAAACTGAATCAGTGCATTCCTTAGGATCAAAATCTTCCTAGATGCACGAAGACACACATTTATGGATGTGTAAAGTTTTAGTAGAAGAAGAGAGGAGATTAAGTGCTAAAGAGGAGAACTTGAGCATAGCAATAGTACAAACTTCTCCAATGATCTCAAAAAGGGACCCTAATGCTCTCATTTTTTTACTCAATCCACATAGATAGCCTACTAGCTTACTACATTGAGTCACTTAAGCATAATGAGATCTATCCATACAAGACTTCATTAAAACCTAATTGGGAGTCAAAATACTCTAATGTGATGTATAACCTAATTGGGAGTCAAAATACTCCAATGTGATGACACCTCGAGCACCTATAGGACCATGCTACAGATGTCGGGGAGATCACTTCATCCACGAATGTCCACTTCCTCCACAAGGGCAACATCAACATGTAGTTATTCAAGGCTTTTCTCTCGATTATGGAAAGGAACATCTTTTGACAGATTTTCCTAATAATCTAGCCAATGCACAAAAAATTACCCCTATCAATGTTATTGGCTTGATAGTAAAACCCCACAGAAGTGTGACAACTACTACCCCTGTACAAGTAGTCACTAGTGTACATGATCTAAAAAAGACTCTAGGTGTAGATCAAGAGAAGAAATTAGAGGCTAGCAAGTTAGAAAGCATATCCAAAAAAAGAACTTAAGCATGGAAGGATAGTCGAGAAAGGATAAAGAGACAACGGAGTAGAAAATTGAGCAAGCTAGAAGAAATTCTAAAAGAAACCAAAACCAAAATGATTAAAACTGCATCGCAAATGCACTCTCAAATGCCACCACCATTTCATAAGATCCCACCATCCATCCAAACACCACCCAGAGCAGGATCAGTCCTAACACATCCTAATCATGAAGATTTGGACATGATGTTCAAGGCTTATCATGCTTGAATTTAGGAAGGGACGAATGTGCTATGGCTATACCAGAGGCTCAAAGTAATGGAAGTAAAAGAATAGATTTACCAACATAGGAAGCTTATGCTCTTAGTTCTATAGATTAAGAAATTCCTTCCTTTGAAAATCATTACTCGCAGGAGTTTGAGAGAAATGCAACAGGAGAAATGGGAAAAGGAGAGTGAGAATCCTCCTCCTAATGAAGTAGTGGATGGTCTTCATGATCAATTCCCTCACGACATTCCCTCCATATATGAGGAGCAAGAAGATGTGGAGTCAAGCAACAATTAGACTTTGAATCCAATTAGCTACAGGAATTGCCTCATTTTATAGGCCCTTAGGGAGTCTAATTTCATTCACATGAGAGCCCCCATAGTTATGGTTAGGAACGATGAATCAATTGTACCAAGGAACATGAAAGTATTGAAGAACATTAATGTGCATTGCCATCTCACTTTAGAGGAGCTTCTCAAGGTTCAACTTGAGCTACGGAAATATGTAGCTAACCAAGTACCAAAAGTAGCTAAGACCCAATCTCAGGTAGGATCACAAAAGGCATTGCTAAAAATACCCTTGGATATGATAGGAGACAAGAGCTAAGGAGAAGAAGGAAACACCTATCGTCCTATCACTCATGAAGGTTATACAACAAAGGCTATTTTAGGTTCAAGATAAGGAGTTGAGATTGCTATCACTTCCCTATGGAAATGTTGGGGCAAGCCAGCTCTTAGGCCCACTAGAATGAAATTGCAAATGGCAGATGGGCATATTGAGAAAATTTTAGGATTACTAGAAGGGATAACTCTCACGTAGAGTTTTAACACACATTTTCCATATGTGATTTTGGCAAGAATTATGTCTATGAGATGCTTTTGGGTAGACCATTCATGAAAAAATCTAGATAGTGCAAGACCGGGGAACCAATTCCTTGTACTTACAGCACCTAGGTGTAACCACTAAAGTCAATATCAACTACTCTCATTGAGACACACCACCCCTCGAATGGAACCTAGTCCATAGAACTTTAGAGAAAATTGAATGGGTGCATTCCTTAGGATCATAATCTTCATAGATGCATGAAGACACACACTTATGGATGTGTAAAGTAGTGGAAGAAGAGAGGGGATTAAATGCTAGATAGGAGAATTTGAGGAGAGCAATAGTGCAAGATTCTCCAATGATCTCAAAAAGGGATCCTAATGCTCACAGTTTCCGACTCGACCCATGTAGATAGCCTACTTGCTTGCTACATGGAGTCACCTAATCATAATGACATCTATCCATACAAAACTTCATCAAAACCTGATTGGGAGTCAGAATACTCCAATGTGATGAGACCCCAAGTGCTTAGAGGACAATACCATAGATGTCAAGGAGATCACTTCATCCATGAATGTCCACTTCCTCCACAAGGGCAACCTCAACCTGTAGTTATTCAAGGCTTTTGTCTCGATTGTGGAAAGGAACATCTTTTGAGAGATTGTCCTAAGAATTTGGCCAATGCACAAAAACTTACCCCTATCAATGTTATTGGCTTGATAGTAGAACTTAATGGAAGTGCGATAACTACTACCCATGTACAAGTAATGACTAGGGCATGGGCTCTACAAAAGACTCTAGGTGTAGATCAAGAGAAGAAATCAAAGGCTAGTGAGTCAGAAAGCATAGCGAAAAAAAGAACTTGAGCATGGAAGGATAGTCGAGAAAGGATGAAGAGACAACGAGCTAGAAAATGGAGTGAGTTAGAAGAAAGCCTAAAAGAAACAAAAACCAAAATAACTAAAATTGCATCTAAAACGCACTTTCAAACACCACCACCATCTCTACCATCTCATAAGATCCCACCATCCATCTCAACGCCACCCAGAGCAGGATGACTCTTAGCACATCCTAATCTTAAAGACTTGAAAATGATGTTCAAGGCTTATCAGGCTCGAATTCAAGAAGGGTTGAATGTAGTAGATTTAGACAAGTTTTATCCTGGAGTAGATCTAGTGATTGAGAGGACCAAGCTTTGTGCAAAAATGCTAGAACTAGCTCTGGCTATGTTTGATGCAAGCCATATTTTCAATTAGATGAACTCAATGAAGCCACGATTACATTTCAAAGGACTTGAGGTTAGAGCGATTGGTAGATAAACCTAGGACTATGGCTACACCAGAGTCTCAATGTAGTGGAAGTAAAAGAATAAGCTTACCAGCACAGGAAGCTTATGTTCTTAATTCTATGGACGATAAAATTTGTTGCTCTATAAATCATTATTCCTAGAAGTTTGAGAGGAATACAAGAGGACAAATGGAAAAGGAGAGTGAGAATCCTCCTCCTATTGAAGTAGTGGATGATCTTCATGATCAATTCCCTTAGGAAATTCCCTGCATATATGAGGAGCAAGAAGATGTGGAGCCAAGCAAACAATTAGACTTTGAATCCAATTCCCTATACAATTGCCTAATTTTATAGGCCCCTTGGGAGTCTAATTCCATTCACATGAGATTGCCCACACTTATGTTTAGGAACGATGAATCAATTGTACCAAGGAACATGAAAGTAGTGAAGAACATTAAGTGCACTACCATCTCACTTTAGAGGAGCTACTCAAGATTAAATGTGAGTTGTGGAAACATGTAGCTAACCAAGTATCAAATGTAGCTAAGTCCCAATCTCAGGTAGGATCACGAAAGACAGTGCGAGAAATACCCTTGGATAAGATAGGAGATATGAGATGAGGAGAAGAAGGAAACACCTATCTTTGTATCACTTATGAGGTTTATACAACAAAGGCTATTTCAGATCCAGGAGCAGGAGTTGAGATTGCTATCACTTCCCTATGGAAATGTTGGGGCAAGCTAACTCTTAATCCCACTAGAATGAAATTGTAAGTTGCAAATGGATATATTGAGAAACCTTTAGGATTACTAGAAGGGATAAATCTCAGCACTTAAGGTGTAGAGTTCAACATGTTTGCAGATTTTGGCAAGGATCATGTCTATGATATGATTTTGGGTAGACAAATCATGGGACACTTGCAGATAGTGCAAGATTGAGGAACGAATTCCTTGTATTTACAACACCTAGGTGTAACCATTGAAGTCAATCTCAAAGACTACTCTCACAGAGACGCGCCACCCCTGCAATGGAACCTAGTCTTTAGAACTTTAGATGAAACTAAATTGGTGCATTCCTTAGGATCATAGTCTTCCTAGATGCATGAAGACACATACTTACAGATGTGTAATGATAAGAATGCCTAAATGAGAAGCTCCATTTAAGAGGCCTATGACAATAAATAGAAGACAAAGAAGATTATAGTGGCCATAGAAGATGGTGAGGAGAGATGTCTGTACATAGGGCATGACGTAAGTGAAGAGGAAGAATGCGAGTTGATAGATTTGTTGAGAGAATATAGAGATGTATTCAATTATAAGGACCTAAAAGGAGTGGATCTAGATATTTGCTCTCGTAGGATCCCAATGACCTTAGAAGCTAAGCCAACCAAGTAGACGCCTTACACATATAATGATAACTATGCAACGAAGATCAAGGAGAAAATTGATCGCTTGATAGAAGCCCAGGGGCAACAATATGCAAAAGAAAAAATAGTATTGTGGCACCAAGACAGTGTGAATTCACCATTAGACACTATTGTTTTGCTGTGTGAATTACACATGATAGAACTCATACTGAGTCGGCATAACTGTGCCACTCATTTTGAATCTACACAATACTTACAGGAAGTCCAAAGACGCTCCCACACAATTGATAAAAAAAAATAGTGAGACAATGGCTGGCATGAAGCGAAGTGATGTCTATTGAAAAGAGCTTCGAGATTGGACTTTCTCAACCTATCACAAGCCAGAACACAACCAATAAGGCCATATTTATGGTGTCATTTACTTATAACAAAGCTAAGTTTTTGCGCTCGATAAGTAAATGTTTTCACTTAAGCCTTTATCAGATTGAAGGTTCAAAATCTATGGATCGACTTGATGTGAACAAGTGATCTCAGGAACAAAGGGTCCTTTAGTTGGGTGAGTTTGTTCTTTGAAATTTTAAGCATATAAGGAGAGAAAATGGTGACATCGGACTTCCTAATAAATAATAATATATTTTCCTATGTGATTATAATAAACGTAGGCCTTTTGCTTTGGGGGAAATCCACTCCCATGCTCTTCTCTCCTCCCTCCATAACCTTTCGAAGATCGTTAGTGCCTTTGGGGTGATCCTTCCCCACACCCTTCTCTCCTTCTTTCATCACCTTTTGAGTATCGCTCGTGCCTTGGGGGGGGGGGGGGGGGGGGGGGATCCACCTCCATACTCCTCCCTCCTCTCTTCACAAGGCTGCCTCCCCAAACTTAGACTCTTCAAAAGGGAAGGTGGTGATCCATGTCGACTTGAACGAAGCCTAGCTCAAAAAGCCGAGAACACAGAATGATGGTAAGCAGCTGTCAGGAAAGGATGCAGGACACAACAACATGTGAGGATCACTATGAGTAATGAAGGCACCAGGTCACCTTTCTCACGGATTTGGGGAAACAAACAAAAGCACATCCCACACTATTTTCTCTTCATGACAGAAACCCACATGTTGTCGTCCTATGGACGTGCCAACTGGCTATTGAGGAGCCAAACCTTAGCAATGTTTTTTTTTTCTTTTTTTGAGAGTACAATGAATTGGAAATGCACATTCACACACCCAACCTTGTAAGGTAGAGGCACCCATCATGAGAGACTCATAGACATATCCAACCAAGACTTGAACTCAGGACTTCCTACCATAGCTTGAAGGGGTCAGCCACTAGGCTACGCGAACTCGGACTACCCTAGCAATGTTGTATAAGTGTACTTGAAACTTTCGTGGCATGATAAAAGAAAAAAGGTATCTTCTTCTTTTCTCCTATCAATTCACACAAATTAGCGGTCTAGTCTGCATTCCTAAATGGCAAGATTTTATTCGATTAAAAAAAAAAAAAAATACTTTCTAGTGCACTATGGGCATTGACCCACAAAACACTTGGCTATGAACACTAGCTCTACTTGAGAAATTATCCACTCTTGTGAGGGGTGATGCTTTGTTCACGTTTAAGAAGAGGATCGGAAATTAGATAGGGGTAGGGATATGGACACGACCTTCCCAACTCACTATTCTTCCATTAGATATTTTGTAGAGACCTTCAATGCTCATGTTCCCCATGGCTCTCATCCTTCCCACCGACAATATCAATTCAACAACTTGCTTTCCTCTTGATGTAATATCGTCACCTAAAATATGATGTAGCCTCGTTACCCGAGCTTGAACACGTGTGATCTCATTACTCGATCTCCAACACGTGTCATCTCTAACACCATCATTATTATAGGATTCTATAGAATGGCCCCACGGCCTAAATTTGACGTGGAAGGTAAAATGTTGCTTGTACCTTTTATATGAAAAAAACTTGATATATCTATGGAAGGCATATACATAATATATATATATATATATATATATATATATATATATATATATATATATATATATATATATATTAAAATGAACCAATATTTTTTTTGAGAGTACAATGAATTTGGAAAGACACACACCCGACCTCATAAGGTAGAGGCACCTATCATGGGAAACTTTCACTCATTCAACTCTAGGCGGGACTTGAACCTTGGCCATCTGCCTACGAGTACAAGGCACATCCGCTAAACCATGCCCGCTGGATTAAATGAACCAATCTTCTTAGGGTGGGTTGAGACAAAGCGACACATTTTTTA
The DNA here is from genome assembly GCA_020310875.1 of Ceratopteris richardii. Classification (NCBI taxonomy): domain Eukaryota; kingdom Viridiplantae; phylum Streptophyta; class Polypodiopsida; order Polypodiales; family Pteridaceae; genus Ceratopteris; species Ceratopteris richardii. The sequence continues at coordinate 77,627,508 of CM035443.1, forward strand.
TGATTTAGTTTGAGTTCCACCCTCCCTTGTTTATAAGGGCAATAGGTCTATTTAAAAAATCAAAACTTATCGGTAATATTAATGGCTAGAAGTCTCAAATATCCATTGAAAAGTTGTGGTCAGAGTGATACACTATTGTTTCGCGGGGGTGCCCATCACATTTGATGGTGGACCCAAAACTTTGCAATTTTTTTCTATCAAATGACATTTTGCCATTTCGAAATGCGACGTGTGTTGGCACTCTGTGTAAACCGAGCCTTAGTTTGTCACTTGAGAGGAAGTTTCAAAAAATACTTGTTTTTGACACAAAAAAGGCATGATGGCGGCTTCACCTTGCCTGAATAATGGACAATAAAAGAGAAGACAACTTTGAGCCTTCCAAAATCACTTTTCCATCAATATTCATCTATGAAGAGGCATTGCCATCTTTAGATGAATGATCAAATGCCCACAAATATTACAATATGCCTCTTAAATTAATATCCTACCCTTAGATTTTGTCTCTTCTTTTTGTGGGAACAAATGAGAACAACTAATGACAATCTCATCCTCCCTCCATCATGTGACTCCACTCTTATAATTTCAGGGAAAATTATAATCCCATTTCCGGAAGCACCTAGAATACCACTACACCTTTGTGATTTAAAGGTGACGGAAACGTGTGATAGCGTTAAAGTGGGATGAAGTCAATCTTGGTGGAAATGTTGCTTTAAAATAAAGGGCTTGAGGAGCAAGATCTCCTGTAATCTCATTCGATAGAGAGATAAGTAAAGGAGTGGCCCACAAGAACCGACCAAGTGTGAAAACGAGGTGTGCTGCATGCATACCTTCACCGCAAAAGCACTAAGAAATGTAGAGAAGGTGGTGGGTTTCATTGTCTGAAGATGTACATATAATACATGCTTCCAAAGAATAGGAGCATATACGTAGCCAAAAATCATTTACCAAATAATCTATAAATACCAAAAAAGAACAATAACAAAAAAAGGAAGTTTGGCTCAAGCCCTTTTTCTTTTATAGCTTGAGTTTTGAAAGAGCAACTATACAGGTGAAGGGCATAGTACCCATGGGACAAGAATAACTATACAGGTGAAGGGCATAATACCCATGGGACTCTCTGCTTTGTGGGATACAAAAAAGAACAAATTTTGGATAGGATTGTTAGAATGTTTAAACGCGAAACTAACTGACAGAGACGCGTTAAACATCTGATTGGGTTCTTGGGAGTGGAAGGGGTCTGTTAGACAGAGGCCCTATACTTGGTTCCCAGACTAACCACTCATACACAGCAGTATACTGATGCTCAAAACTCTATCAAGACTCCGTTGCACTTACAATCTTACAGTACTCAGCCAAACTCTTCTACAGTTGACCGAACACACTACACCAGACTATGAGGTATCGTGATACAGAGTTACTTGATTAACTAAATAACTGTTCCGAATGCAAACTACTGTAACACTAATGACAATATCAGTAATTCAACCTTCACCGAATAGGTACAACAAACAACAAAAACGAAGACACAGAAGAACTCAACAGTCTCAGACACACAGTACTGAAGATCCAGTACGCAACTTAAGACAACCCTTACTGTAGCATAACCTCTACCGCATGAGGACAGACCTCAACACCGAAGACAACACAATACGACTCAGAGTTCTCAGAACACTACCGCAATTACACAGACTTTATCCAACACGTTACAGCATCTTACAAGAAAGAGCGACACCACGATACGCTTAGTCAACAAACAATCGCAACCAAAACTCCAGAACACTTCGCTCAGACAATAGTCTAACGATCAACTAAACGTCTATGTAACTCACGAACAGACACAGGTATTAATAGACAACCAAACAGAACAAGAGTAGTATACTCAGAATTGTCCAACTCGACACACAATAACGTCACAGACAAATCACCCAGACAGACAGTCTGGTGATCTCATGAAACGTCACTCAGCATCTCTTTTTCATTGCTTTATATAAAGATTACAAAGTATCGGTGTAACAACCTTTCGTTTGTGCGAACAAGATTCAGTTTTGTTTTTACAATCGCCAATCCGGCGGCCGAATAACACTCTGGCACGCACGGTGGACTCGAACCCGCAGGTTTTACAAAATTACAGTTCATCTATAATACCTTCTAAATACATGGATCTGGCTAATCTAAAGGTTTGGGTGATTTTCTTTTTTAAAGCCTCTAACATATGTTTCAAAGTATCAGGTTCTATTAATTGTGCATCTGTTCTTACAGAACTTAGGGAAATTACTTCGGCCAGCAAAATTTCTGCCTACGTCTGCAGAAAAGCTTCTTGTAAATAGAAGTCGTTTGATAAGGCGGCATCCCTTGATACTTTCATCTCTGCAAGTTGTTTATCCATCTTGGCCAATCTTTCTTTTTGAGCTCAGCCAGTGCTGCATCCCTTTGAGCTGTAATTTCTACCTGTTCAGCCATTCGGGCTTGTAACTCTTTCAGTTGTTCTTGTAAGGCTTGATTCTCTGCCTTAGCCACCACCAATTCTTCTTGTAGAGGACTAATATCCGCCTCCAGGACATCTACCTTGTGTTGGAATTCCTCTCAGATGCTATCAGTGACCTGTTTCATTTGTACTGGTAATTGCTGCGATAGTTGAATTAGCAATTGATCCATGTTTGCAAGCTCAGCGATCATGGGAACCGAGGAAGTGGAAGATGAGGACAAGATTGAGATGAGGATGCGGTGAGTAACTGCTGGGAGTTCGGTGGAGAGTAGTTTGGGGATGAGGACGAAGAGGCAGTGGGTTCTTCGGGAAGAATGGGTGGAGTTGGGATAATGGGGTTGAGTGGAGGTTCCGGTGGGGGAGTGGGAAGAACAGAGTGAGATTCTGTTACCTTTTCTGTGGTTTATTGTGTAGTGTCGGCGGTGTTGGCAGCTGTGGACTCGACTGCTTTCAGTAGTTCTTCGAAAACTTCTTTAATTATATGTTCTTCATTTTCTTGTTGTTCCTACTCCGATTGCTGCTGAGATGCTTCTTCGAACGAGCTTTTGTCAGATTCGGTGGGAGCCTCCTGTTCCTGTTGCTGTTCTGAAGAGGATTGTGCTGATGACTCGTGATGCATGGAGGTTGTTGTGTCGTGAAAGGTTTCTTCTTCGTTAGCTTCTTCTTCTTTTTTGTCTACCTTATCATTCGCGGTTGAACCATGTACTTCGCTATCGGATGAACTTATCCTGATTCTTTTTCGGTGGAGAAGGTGGAATATCTCTTCGTCATTTTCATCTTCATTGTCCTCTAATATTTGTGCAGATTCCTCATGGCGCAGAACGAGCCCGCGGGATGGTGGTTGTGCTGCTAGAATGGTCGGAAATAGAAAGGATATGATGTGAGGGAGTCTCGACCTTGGCATATCCCCTTTATTGACCTGCTTGATAATTGAGATGCATTCTTTGTGTATTCGCCGGAAGAAATATGATGCAAAATTGACTGGTTCCCGAGCAGCTAAATCTATAGCGGAGTAAAAAGGACGAGAGATTCCATAGGTTCGCTTTTACAGGTTAAGAATGGCTACTAGGAATTGTTGCGTGGATCTGTCAGGTTCAGGGCGGCAGAGTATTGCGTATTCGTTGGATGAGCTCCTAGGGAATAACTGATTCATGGTGGCAATCGGTAGATTTGGGCCATTTTCCCGACCTTGTCGAGGGAGTCGAAACGCATCAGAAAAGGCCTGGAACGTGATTACGGTTCGGGAGGGTAGGGATGTGATTGCCCAACTCTGTTCGGTGGCAGGTGTGTTAGCGATGGCGGCGATTATCTGGGCATAGAACGGGTGGCAATCCATTGAATGCCACGACAATTCAGTGAAATTGACCAACCCACGTGTGCGCAGGAACTCTCCTACATCGGCAGGGAGTCCGTCACGGAAAGCGGCAAAGTTTGCCAGAGCTTCCATGGCGCACACAGTAAAAGCAAGCACAAAACACAAAGCATAGGGTTTACACAATCACACAAATGACGCAAGCACAATAGCGATTTTCGGCGAAACGGAAAAGGTTAAGTAGATGTTTTGCCGAGGAGAGCAATCAAAATCACTAATCATCGTGCGACGTTGAGATGATAATTTCATAACTTCAGTGTGCATGCAAGAGCAAATTGATAATGCAGGGCGACTGTTGACATAATTAGGTATTAAAACGGGGATATTTACAGACTTATTTTATTAAGCGCGCAAAAACAAAAGAAAAGAAAAGAGAAGAAAACGCAAAATACGCGGCCAAACCGCAGAACGTTTTAGTGCGGATCCAATGCTTGTTGATACGGCCGCAGCTTTGAACCATTTATCACCTTTGGAAGAGGTAGTCAGGTCAAAGTAGTCAACCGAAAATCGGCTAGGCCCACCTGTTCAGAAATTCGGTAGGGACCAAACCATCATAACTTGAATTTGCCAACAGAGCGATTCGACTTTGCATTGTAAAAGAGTACAAGTTGCCCCACCGTAAAAACTGGAGTCTTTAGATATCGATCATGTGTTTGAGCTTTTCTTAACTGAACTTCCTGGATAGTCAGAAAACTTGTCCATCGATGCTCATCCAGTTTTCTGAGTGTATCTAGCTGAAATGATAAAGAATCTTCGGGTATCAATTTCTGAGTGAGAGCTACACGTAAACTTGGCACAACAATCTACATTGGTGCTATGGCTTCCAGTCCATAAGCTAGTTTGAAGGGTGTTAGTCCTGTTGCTACCTTATAGGTAGTCCTGTACGCCCATAATGCTACAGGTAGCAGTTGATCCCATCTTTCCGATGCTTCCAGAATCAGTTTTCGAAGCATATTCAACAGGGTCTTGTTTGTACTCTCAGCCAAACCATTTGCACGAGGATAATATGGTGAACTGAATTTATGCGTGATCTGAAAAGAATGTGTGAGTACTTTCATTAAATTGTTGACAAAATGAGTGCCTTGATCTGTAACAAGCTCTAGAGGTAAGCCGAAACGTGGAAAGACATCTTTCATTAGACACTTTGCCACCGAAACAGTTGTGGCAGACTTTAAAGCCCATGCTTCTGCCCATCTGGTTGCATAGTCTGTACATGTTAGAATATAACGGTTACTACTGAGTATTGCTTGCGGTGTAATAGGTCCAATAAAATCTAGAACCCACTTCTGAAAAGGCTCCAACGGCAAGACCGATTGGAGAGGGAACAAATGGCGTTGTAGAGGTTGTCCAGACCGCTGACAAGTATCACATTGTTTGACAAACTGAGATACATCCTTGTACATAGTAGGCCACCAAAGTCCGCTCTGCAGAATTTTACGGTGCGTTGAATCTGCTGCAAAATGCCCACCGAAAGGACTTGAGTGAGCCAAAGTAATGATTGAATTAACTTCGTGTGGAGGAATACAACGAAGTAAAATTCCACTGTGATCCATATAGTATAATTCCCCAGCAATTAACCAAAATTTGCGACTGTATACTGCAATCTTCCTACGCATTGCAGGAGAAGCCTGAGAAGGAAGGCATCCATCGGTAAGAAAGGTCAATATCTGATCATAATATGTAGATGGCATAGGTGGGTCTGCAATTTCAACATTAGTTGGTTCAGAAACATAAATCGCTGGTGTTGTGTCATCTACACCGACCGAAGCTTCACCAGAATCTAAGCGAGAAAGGAAATCTGCTAAGGCATGTGAACTGTCTGGCCGATGAATAACTTCGTAATCAAACTCTTGTAAAAGCAGAACCCATCGCGCTAATCGACCACCTAAATGTTGCTGCCGTACTAGGTAGACAAGTGCAGCATGATCTACATGAAAAGTAAATTTACGGCCAAGTAAATAATGCCTAAATTTCTTGACAGAGTATACTAAACACAAACATTCTCTTTCTGTTACAGAGTAATTCTTTTCAGCAGGGGCAAGCCTTCGACTTGCATAGTATACTGGCCTTAACCACTTATCGGTTTGTTGCATTAGAACACTCCCAATTTCTATATCTGAAGCATCAACAAATACATGAAATGGGCGATCCCAGTCAGGAGGCTGTAAGATTGGAACCTGTGTTAGTAATCCCTTTAGACGATCAAAAGCAATTTGACATTCCTGAGTCCACTCAAATTGTCGGGGAGTCTTGGTTATTAACCGGTTCAGTGGTATCGCCAAATGAGCAAGCCATCGTAAGTGTCATCCATGCCATCTTACTTGTCCCATGAAACACATTACTTCCTTAGGTGTAGTGGGTACAAGTGCTTCTAACACAGCTGTGATTTTATCTGGATCCACCTGTATACCCTGTGCAGATACAATGTGGCCAAGTAGCTTTCCACATGAAACCGCAAACATAGATTTGTTTGGGTTCAAACAGAGTCTGTATTCTCTGCACTTCTCAAAGCAACACCGTAAATGGAACAAGTGTGTTACCATCTTTTCAAATAACGAAAAATCATCAAGATACACTTGCATAAAAGAGGTAAGGTAGGGTGAGAATATTTCCTGCATGCATCTTTGAAAAGTACTAGGGGCATTTCTTAATCCGAACCACATAACAGTACAGGCAAATACACCCCAATTGGTGATGAACGCTGTTTTTGGTATATCTTCCTCAGCCATTCTGACCTGATTATACCCACTGTATCCATCTAAGAATGAGTACATTTCGTGTCCTGCTACTCTGTCAAGCATCGTGTCAAGAAAAGGTAGCGGAAATGGATCAGGCACCGTAGCTGCGTTTAGTTTCCGGTAATCCACACATATGCGTAACTGCTTATTCTTCTTAGGGACGATAACAATGGGGGATATCCACTTAGCATGCTCTACTGGTACGATGAATCCGACCTTTAGTAACCTATCAAGCTCTACCTTTACCTTTGCTGCATAGTTTGGATTCATCCAGCTGGGTTGTTTGATTGGCTTAGCTTCCGGCTTCAGCATGACCCTATGTTGATAAATGTGAGGGTCCAAACCCTTCATGTCTTTGTAATCCCATGCGAAAACATCATAGAACTCTCGAAGCAACTGTATTAACTCTGCTTGAAACATTTCAGGCAATCCTTCTTTTATTTTTACAGGTCGCTGGTTAACTTCATCACCTAAATTATATGTAATTAACTGATCTTCTAGAACATAGAATTGTCGGGACTTCTCTGTATCGTCAGCTGGCTTAAAAAATTGTTGTAGATCATCGTTATCTATAGCAGCACTATCTTCTTTCTTATCTTCTTCAGTCACAGGCATTACTGTACAAACTACCAGATTCCAATTATCTACAACAGATTGTAGATCAACGGTTCCTGGGAGATCAAATCAATGTTATTCTTCAAAAACTCTTCTTCTTCATCATCTGACAAACCATCTAACATATGAACTGGTTCTGCAAAGTAAGGTCTAGCATGTAATTCGCAAGGCTGTATAGCATCCAATTTTATAACATATTTACGATTATTGTCCTTGAAAGTGAGTTCCTGTGCAGACCAATCCTGTATGACCTTAGCTTGTTTCAACCAAGGGCAGCCGAAAAGAAGATTATAATCAAGACTGGATTCCGATAATTCTAGGACGACAAATGTCATTTTGAATGTTGTACCCTGCAAAGTTATTGGTACATTTCACACAAGTCCTACTAGATGGACTCTTGACTGGTCGGCCATTCTGACAAAAAACTAAACTGGTTCGATTTCGGTCCATCCTAACTTTTTACACAGTGCGGCAGTAGCAATGTTGACACCAGATCCTCCATCAATTAGTACCTGTGAAATTTTGTGATTTTTATACCATACCGTAATTAAAGGAACCGAATGATCAACCGTAGAATCAGGTTCCGGTTGCATTGTCACTGTTGCTGGAATGCAGGCAGACCCAGTACTAAATTGTTGCTGAAATTGATGGCGGACTCCTGGTACTAGTGCAACTAACTACCCAAGAGGGAGAGTAATTGATGCTTTAGATAAAATTTCCCAGGCCTTATGTGGTTGAATTGTATTTTCCACAGATTCTGAAGATGATGCGCCTCCTGAGGATGATGTGCCTGCTACTGGATTAGAATCTTGTTTTTGTGTTCCTTCCTTGGGTAACGGAGCCTGGGTCACCGGAATAGGATCTGGGAATAAGGTAGGCTCTGTGGTGGTCCACTGACTAGCTTTATCATATATTCTTTGTTGTTCACGTATGCCTGGTTCAAACACTTCAGCTACTGGTTGCAGTGTCTTACCGGATCTGGTTTGAACTACTGCAGCTTGTGTTTCTATAGGTGTGATCTGTACCATATTAGTCATTGGGTTCTGGCACTCCTTCTTCCTTTGATCGTATTCGTTTGCATCCTTACAAAATCTTTGAATGTGGCCAAATTCACCACAAAAAGGTGGTGGCAAATTAGTATTTTCCTGTGCTGGTCCTGCCTGCCAACAGTTTGCATTGTAGTTATTATTTCTCTGTCCTCTATAATTTCGATATCCCTGCTGCTAGTTGTTTCTCATCTGCGGAGGAGCATAATGATTGGCAGGCTGCCCTGGTTCTTGTATAATTGCATTTACCGTTGCTGTTCCTTGTACTTTAGCATTGTATGCACAATTTTCAGTTGTATGTCCGGTAGTGTTGCAGATAGCGCAAAACAACTGATTAAGTGCACAAGTGGCACTGGTGTGCCCTGAATTCTTGCATGTGGTGCAGTACATCTGTCTGGTCGGATCTTCTGCAACATTTTCACTTGTTTTTAACCATTCCAGGTCTTCTGTAAATCCTTCAACCTTGTTTTCCAGCTGCAAAGCCATCGCAATCATCGCATCTAGCGTCATAGCTACCACACAACGTATAATCATAATCTGTTTAAGTTGCGGAGTCAAACCATTGATAAACCATTGAGTGATAACGTCCTCCGGTAGGTTGGCATGTGCTGGGGGCAATTGCCTCAAATGCGTTCTGAATAGGGTGGCATATTCCTGCAATGTTTGATTCATCTTCTGTCTATTGTTTTGCAGGTAATCGAAAATTTCGGCTGGATTCTTCTTTAGTCTGAATCTCTGCAAAAATGCATCCCTTACCGCTTCATATGTGTCGAAATGGTTAATATCATATTCTGTAAGCCACCTGGTTGCTTCATTCACCAATGTAGCATGGAAGACAATAGCTTTGTACGCTGGATCAAGTGGATGATTAAGCACTGCGTAACTTATCTCAAATGTGCGTACATGAGCATCTGGGTCATCCCCTGGAAATCCTTCGAATTTAGTGTACGTTACTCCTATTGGAGTCGGCCGAGGTGGGAATAACTGTTGCTGCTGCTGCTGCTTCTGTTGTTGTTGTTGCCCACTCATCGTGCTGGCGGGGGTATTGGGACTATCTTTTGTATCCCAAGGCTGAATATCTGAACCTTCAGAATCTGTATCGTCAGCCTGTGCACTCTCCGGCTCGATAATATTGTTCAGTATATTTTGGATCTCAGCTTCGAACACGCTACCTTCCTTCTTGATATCAAATGTAGGAAAGCTTACTCCAAATAGCGGTGACTGGACTGAAGAGTCACCAAGAAATGGTAAACCGTCACTGGAACACTGTGGACTCTCAGCAACTGGTACCGAAATGACACCGGAAGGTGCCGAATTTTCACCAAAACAAGGTGCTTTTTCTTCTTTACTGATTTCTTTGGCTAAGGCGTTTCTATTCGTAAACAAATTTGAATCTTTACCCAATGGTGTTAAATTAACTTCATGCTGCATCCTGGTAGACTCTGGAGTTACTATATTTTCGACAGACTGTGCCGGAATCGCACCGGAATCTGCCAGAGAGGTAGTGCGCTCCACCGGAATATGACCGGAATCACTACTAAGGTTCTTCACTTCCTTAGCAACGTGGTTAAACCTATCTGCGCTTCTACCTCCTAGAGGCATCCTTAGCAAATTAGGTACCCAAGGTTGTTGGTACTTCGGATATGACTCACCAAATCGAGTAATCGGCATATATCATCTTTTGTACTAATCACATACTATTACTGTCCATTTACAATCTACAGTCACTTTTCACAATCGATTTGCAATACGCTGGTGCCACTTGCTGATAGTGAAGTGCCACCTTCCCATAGACGGCGCCAGTGTTAGAATGTTTAAACGCGAAACTAATTGACAGAGACGCGTTAAACATCTGATTGGGTTCTTGGGAGTGGAAGGGGTCTGTTAGACAGAGGCCCTATACTTGGTTCCCAGACTAACCACTCATACACAGCAGTATACTGATGCTCAAAACTCTATCAAGACTCCATTGCACTTACAATCTTACAGTACTCAGCCAAACTCTTCTACAATTGACCGAACACACTACACCAGACTATGAGGTATCGTGATACAGAGTTACTTGATTAACTTAATAACTGTTCCGAATGCAAACTACTGTAACACTAATGACAATCAGTAATTCAACCTTCACCGAATAGGTACAACAAACAACAAAAACGAAGACACAGAAGAACTCAACAGTCTCAGACACACAGTATTGAAGATCCAGTATGCAACTTAAGACAACCCTTATTGTAGCATAACCTCTACCGCATGAGGACAGACCTCAACACCGAAGACAACACAATACGACTCAGAGTTCTCAGAACACTACCGCGATTACACAGACTTTATCCAACACGTTACAGCATCTTACAAGAAAGAGCGACACCACGATACGCTTAGTCAACAAGCAATCGCAACCAAAACTCCGCAGAACACTTTGCTCAGACAACAGTCTAACGATCAACTGTACGTCTATGTAACTCACGAATAGACACAGGTATTAATAGACAACCAGACAGAACAAGAGTAGTATACTCAGAATTGTCCAACTCGACACACAGTAACGTCACAGACAAATCACCCAGACAGATAGTCTGGTGATCTCACGGAACGTCACTCAGCATCTCTTTTTCATTGCTTTATATAAAGATTACAAAGTATCGGTGTAACAACCTTTCGTTCGTGCGAACAAGATTCAGTTTTGTTTTTACAATTGCCAATCCGGCGGCCGACTAACAGGACACATAGGAGATAATAATTATTAGTAGTATTGTTGATTTTGGATAGATACCTTAGGGTGGATTCAATTGGATTGTGAGTGCAATAAGCACCCAAAAGCGCATTGTTCCAAAACAATGAGAAAGCAGTCCAATGTTAGCTCAAGTGGGTGAGTTATCTATCCTCCTTGAGATGGGAGTGGGTTGAAGTCTTCTTAATCGCTCTAGCATGATAGTCTTCATCATATGATATGATGAAATGCTAACTAATGTCCTCATTTGATAGGGTCATCTCTTCACAATTTCTATCTTTAGTGGGTCTTCATGCTCTATTCATTCTTGGTAGGTGCCAAGCATTCTACCATTTCTTGTGTAAAATTCAGGGGTTGCATGAGTACTATGCCCTTCACATAGAGTAGATAACAACATTGGACTTCAATAAAAAAAAACCTAAATAACAAAATCAACTAATACAACTATTCATGTGTTCTCAAAAAGGTGAAATTATAAAAGAGTAGTCTTTGTGCCATCTCCCTCTGTGAGAACTTGGAGTGGAAATACAAACTTTCTTTCCTGGATACAATTTCACACATGCACAAAAAAATCCAAATAAAATATTTACATTTAGAAAATAAATATTCTTCTTCATTCATCAATCATGGGCACTTAGTGGTTGGCATTTAGTGGAATGGTTTTCTATTGCCCTCTATGCATATGGTTAATCTCTCATATTGTATATGGTTATTGTTTTCCATATGGGAGAGTAAGTGTTCAAAACCCCTCAAATAAGCATCCAAACCCCCTTGTTCCAGCTTGTTAGAACGTTCTTTGAGTGGCATGCATCTATAAGTCTATAGAGGAATTATTTTTATTATATTTTTAATTGTTTTCTAACTTTTAAATTTCCTTCATTGACGTTTTATGAGCCTTTAATCTGAATAGAATTTAAATGGTTGAAAACATCTTATTATCACCTAGAAGAGTGGCTTTAGAGCCAAGGGGCGTGTTGTAACAATCACACACTTGATTATTCTTAGTATATTTCGATAGTGATGTGCATGAACACACTTTGCATTATCAAGGCTTTTATTTATCTTATTAGGATGTTTTTTTTTTATGTCCTTTGTATATATGTCCATAACCTTAAAGGGCTATTTATTTTTGCATATTCAAGATTTAGTAATACACTTTGTGTTGTGCTCCTAAGCTTCTTCTTCTTCTTCTTCCTTGTGTTGTTTTTGTGTGTCTCACTCTCCAAACTCCAACTCTTGATATCAGAGTAGGTCATTATTTCCTACAACGCATCGTTGACACACTCTTGCTCACTTTCTCAAATTGCTACAAAGTTTGGTGAAGACAATGGCAATGGTGTATACTACTTCAAAATGATTCTTTTTGTTATGCATAGCTCATAAATTAACTCGAGTTGGTTTCTACCGCTGGACATACACACTATCTGTGTGATTGTGCAAGGAATTTTGTATTAAATTTTTATTTGTATTCTTATTTGCCCAATCCCATTGCTTTGGTTACTAAAATCATGAAAATCACAAAAGATGGTGAATTGATTGATTACATCGCATTGAAATGTGACCCTAACAACTACTCTCGAAGCATTGTACAAGAGCCAAGGAATTCTTGAAGGAGCTCGAACTATTATACTACCAATTGCAATCCAATTCATGACCTTTGGAAGTGATCTATATGCACCTATTTTTTGTCTCTGTGTACAAGTACTTACTTTTAAGATCAATATTTGCAAAGATATGGCTAGATATCTAAAAGTCAAGTGTGGTAATAGTCGAGAACACAATTCTTGTTGCTTAACTTCACTTCTCATTATCCAGAGCATCACAATTAGATTTATTGTTCAAGATAGGTAACTTATCTATATAATTGAACTCTTGCAAAGTGGTTTGCTCCAATTTCAATCAAGCTAAGAGGGTTGCTTGTTGCAAGGAAAGTGAACATCTCAAAGGCTGGAAGGAGATTATTTGTCTATATTGAAGCATCTCATTGGCAACTCACTTCGAAGGAACATATCATTATAGAGATATAGTATTGGAGTCTCATAGTTGAGCATTGTTGTTAGTGCCTGAGTCACTAATAGATGAAGTAGACAAGGGAGCTTGAGAGAGGAGGGCCAAAGAGAAGGATGAAGACTAGACAAGAGACTGAGTAAAAAAGGAAGTAAGAGGAGGACAGGCAAAGAATAAGTGCTTCACTTTTCTTTGAGAATTGTATACATTTCTTGATCTATTGAATAGTAGATTCCATTGTTCTCCTCTTTGTTTTGCCTTCTATGCATGTGTGTCTATGTGTGTGCATTCTCTAGTGCTTCTCACTCACTCGTGCACTCCTATCACTCATGATCATGATACCATCCTCACATCTCCATGTATTGACATTTATGAGGTGATTCTTCATCAGGGTTGTACTTTCATTATGTTAGAGCTACACCAAATTTCACACCATTGCTAAGAAATGTGATTCGAGGACAAGTGTGTGACGATAAGACATAGAGTATCAATGTTTGAATAGTTGGTAAGTAGGTTCTTTTTTCATCACCATCTTCATCTCCACCATCTCCACTCTCCTCCTCCTTCCATCTCCATCTTCGTCAAAAATTTCAGTTTTTGGTCATATCTCCACCTTCCCTATTCGTTCCCTCATTCCATTAGCGAGAGAGAACAAGAGAGAGCTTGCATGCATGTTGTTTTTGCTTGTGTTTTTTGCAATATTGAGCTTTAGTAGCAGCTACAACACCATCTTTAGATATGACAAGTCCTATTTGTGCATCTCGAGGTGAAAATTCTGTTTATTGTGATAGACAAAAAAGGCTAGTATCTTTGTTTTGCATCATATGCACGATAGACACCTCCATAGCACCATCACAAAACATTAGATGCACATGGAAAATTCTAGTTTCTTTGTTCTATCATGATAGAAACAATTTATCACAATAGACACCATTTGTCACGATAGATAGAAACCATGATAGACACCTATCTATCGTGATAGACACCATCTATCACGACAGACAAAATATCATGACAGAGACCGTCTATCATGATAGACACTTCTATCATGATAGATTGAAATCACAAAAGATGATAGGCAGGTTGTCTATCACTATAGAAACGATCTATTATGATAGACAAGCCCCATGACAGACAATAGATGCCCACCTATCGTGATAGACTCATCTATTGCAATAGACAAATCATCTATCATGATAGACACCCATCTATCATGATAGATGCCTTCTACAATAGGTGATATATTGAAATATATTATAGAGGATATACTCATCTATCTTGATAGACACCCTTCTATCATGATAGACTAGAATTGTGATAGAGTCGTCTATCGCGACATACATGATTTTCAACTTTTTTGTTTGCAAAATAATTTTTGGTATATTTGAGTCTAATTTTGGTATTTTTTGAGGGTCTTTGGAACTAGTTCAATAGTAGATCAAAGTTTGGGAAAGCATCTTGAGCACTAGAGTAGTTCCAAAGCACGAGACTCGAGGTTGGAAGATTACTCAACCCCTCAATCAATTCTAGCTTATGCTAAGTATGCATAGGTCATATAGATTAATTGGGGTAGCGATAAGAATGGACTAGGTTCAAGAAACCCTAGTTCACGCAAATCAAAGAGATAAGTACAACAAAGCATGATAAACCTAAGGAAAAAACATAATCAAGTAATCAAACAAAAAGTAATGACAAACAAAAATTACTCATGATGATAAGGCAATCAAAACAAGATTTCACACCAAAAGAAAATTAAAAAGAATAAGTAATTGACACATAAAGCACCCTACAACATGGTTGTAATCTAAAATTTGGGAAAGTAAGTGGATCAATTTAATGAACCTTAGATCAGGTAGACACATAAGAAAATCTGATTGACAAAGCCTTAGATCCTCTAAAGCTAGTGTCAACCATACAACTAGATCTTGGGCTCCTTATGTTGTGAGCTTAGGAATTGGTGACTCAGAGATGTCTTTTAGCATGGATAAACCTATAGATATTTCAAGATTGGCATACTTAAAAACCCTAGAAGGTCCCTATAAGACTCAACTTGAATATATCCGAACCAACCACTTAGGTGACTGCATCTATGAGGATAGGTTAAGAAGATTTAGTGGTAAAATTGAGAAATCTAGAGCATTCCTTTGGAATTGATCACCCTATGGTCGAATTCAAAGATGGGTGCTACATAGATAAGCAAGGAACCATGTATGTGGGTAACCAACTTGCTCGATAAGATGGATGAATTTGGATCAATTGCACTCAAGCCAGAGATAGGAGATCTAGATCATGAGATTAAAGAGAGACAACCATTAACTCTTAGAGGTAAATCGGTCTTGTCAAGGATCATCACACCGGAACCGATGCCTCAAGATAACATGAGCATAGGGATCTTTGCCAATTGGGAAATAGACAAAGATTTTTGGAGATTTAAACTTGATAAACCTAGTGATGTGGACGGATTCATCATATATGAGTTTAACGATCTTGATGTTCTAGGCAAAATCATTTACTTAAACAACACTTCTAAAAGGATGTATGTTGTCAGAGAGCATAGTATACATGCGTACAAATGGAAAGGTGACCCAAATTTTCCCTCACGCAAGTCTACTAACCCTCATAGTGAGGATGGAGGTAGATCTTCTCATGTCCTAGGAGCACCAAAAAAGAAATTTGAGGAACAACCCGAAGTGAGCATTGTGCACAGTATAGGAAGAGAAAGATCGGGACTAGACACCGATATAATGGAAGGAGAAAGAGCCAATCACTTGAATCCTCAATTAAGAACCTAAATCCTATCTTAACTAGTGTGGAAACTAGCTTGCAATCCTCAAAGTCAAAATGTTGAAGTAGTTTTTCAACATACTTTGCTTGATGCATAACAATTCCCCCCTAAATAGATAATTGGATGCCAAGATAGTAGCTCACCAAGATAAGTGACATTAAAAGTATGCTACAAATCAGCCATAAGAATGTCAAGTTTTGCATCACATGACCCAGTTAAGAGTATTATTGACATAAAGAACAAGCACTATAAGATCAGCCCCATCTTTGCGTACAGTGTGCTTTCAATTGCACTACATGTGAAGCCAAGAGCAATCAAGTGCTTATGGATTTTGTCATAACATGCATGTGGAGCTTGCTTGAGACCAATATGAATGAAGAGATTCAATGGACACTTTTCTAACAAAGATCAAGGATTTGAAGTAGCTGTTGATTTCTACCAATGAAATCTTGCCACATAGTTCACTTGTGCATATTATTCTTAATGATCTTCCATATTTTTATAGGAGCTTTCTTCTTTGCATCTGATCATGAAAGGAAATCCAAATTCCTTAACATTTGAGGAGTTTTTCTTTATTTTTCTACAAACAAGACAATTATGAGTGTTACAGAATAGCTAGGCAAAGGTAAATGGAGCTCATCTACTAGTAAACAAAAGTCTACTAATGTTGCATACTTAAAGAATGAAGATAAAGATGAAAAAAAATAAAAACATAGATACAAGTACTATAAGGCAAATGATCATGTCATTAAGAGTTGTCCTAAACTAATTGCAAAAGAGTTAAATTGGAAAGAGGTTGAAATAATTGTAACAAAGGCCCCTACACCTAACTACCTTGTTTATAATGAAGAATGTGTATTTTATACTCATTGAAAAGATGACACATCTTCTCATGAGCAATGTATGTCTATCGTAGAGTCCAATATTTGGTATTTCAATAGTGGTGCAACCAAACATATGACCTTGCAACATAGTCTATTCACTTCACTCAATTCTACCCCTATAAGGAATATTGTCACATGTGCAAAGAACTCCTCTTATCCTATCATGGGATTTGGAAAGATCATCCTTACTACTACTAATGGTAGTACTCTCACATTGTCAGATGCCTTATATGCATTGAGGATCAGGAAAAATCTGTTGTCAATTTTAACACTAGCCAAATTTGGCTTCATGATCTCTCAAATGGTGATAATATAATTTCTTCTAGAATTTCATGTCATTGGCAATATAGGCTCATAGATTATGTAAAATTTGAGAATGATTCAGCATGTATATCTCATGATTCTAAGGCTATTTCATATGCAAAACTTTGGCATGCATGCTTCGACCATCTGAATTTTTCTACTTTTATTCGTCTACAAAATTTTAAATGGTTTCCGCTTTGAACAAATTAGAGATCTACGCAGTATGTGAGGGCTATATTTTGGGTAAAATGCATTGTTCCTC
Source organism: Ceratopteris richardii (assembly GCA_020310875.1). NCBI lineage: Eukaryota > Viridiplantae > Streptophyta > Polypodiopsida > Polypodiales > Pteridaceae > Ceratopteris > Ceratopteris richardii. The sequence goes on from CM035443.1 coordinate 77,644,742, forward strand.
CTTCCCCAAAGATGGTTCAATTAGAGTTGCACATAAATTGAGACAACGATGTATGTGATCCTATGCAAATACCTTCATTTGAGAATTACATATATTCATGAGTTTCATTGATGATTTTCCTAGGCATGCATGGGTCCATCCATTAAAAGCCAACTTTGAACTCCATACATGCTTTAAATAGGTCTTTTTTATCACTAAAAATCTATTAACATGTAAAATGGGCACTTTTTGTTTTAATTGAAAGGGCGAGCACATGTCTTTTTCCTTTAGTGGATTTCTAGATAAGCAAGGGATGATATATCAATGTACAGTCTTTTATACATGTCACTCTAGACAATGGTAAGTACCAACATGAGGAGATCAACCTCATAAATGTCACTCCACGAAGATGTGAGTATTGGTATGAAGTCTGTGAGCAAGTGAAGGCACAAGTGCATGAGTGAAAGCAGACAAGCATGCACACACATACACACACACACACACACACAAAATAAGAGCAAAGAGTGGAACAATGGAAGGAATTTGATTACAAAAGATTTCTCTTACAAAAGCTCAAATCTACAACAAGCGAACCTCAAAAATGAGCTCTCTAGCCTTTTTTATCGTTTTTGGAGTGGTTTTGGCCCTGTCTAGACCTAGTATCTGACTTAATTAAAAATTAGGTTCTAGGGCTTATTTGGGGGCTCAAACGGAGTCTAAAAATTATCAAAATTGGTAGGATGATACTTCTAATACTCCTCAAGCTAAAGAACTCAAAGAAAATGGAGTTGCAAAAATGGAAAATGGTATTTACCATGGTTTTTAGTGATAAAAATCACTATTTTTATAGGGATTTCTTCTGAAAATTTGGCATGTGCTTCTTGGAGCTCCCTACATGCTCCTTCTTCTTGTGTGTCCATTTCCTTAATGTGCTTCCATGCTTGTGCTTGACCTTGAGTGTCAACACTCCCCCCCCTCGAGTCTGTCATCCTTGACAGACCCTTGTTGGAGTGGTTGTTCCATGTAGTACGTTAGAGGTAGTGAACTTCATGTATCAACATGAGTGGTCCATCATCATGTAGACTGGTCTGGTTCTTTAGTTTTCCACTGCAAGCCTATGTGAGATTTTCTCCCCTTGTAGGTACTTCTTCTTGGGATTTGAGCTAGATGGTGTATTTCTATGCTTTCAAAGATTGCTAGTTGCTCAAAAGAGGTTGTCAATAGTGATCTTGAGTAGCTGTCGACTGTGAATTGCTTCATAGGTACTGATGTTGTACCCTTGATGTCCTTGGATCTTGAACATGAGTTTCATAGTAGGATGCCAAGTACTTTTGACCCATAATGACTAATGGGTAAGTGCATTAGTGCATGGGTTGAAAAAGATATGTGCCTTTTGCACACCCTTGGAGTGTGTTCCTATGCATGCATACTTGGGGAATGCATTGGAAGAACTATGGTGCAAGATATTGGTTCTTGAGCTAATTGCCCAAGGGTATGTTGACGAAGAGGTTTCCTAATCTATCATGGTGATAGTGTTGCCGGAGTGTGCTTACCATGGTGATAGGTTGGTCGATGTTTATCTCTTCGTGTTGTACTCCCATCACGGTGATCGACCATTACCTTGTCTTTCTTGTTGATGGATGTCCTTGTTGATGGTTCATTGAAGAGATTCTTTGAGTGCCTAGTCCTATTTCTTCTTCTCTCTTTCACTTATTTTTTAATCTTCTCTCCCCTTTTTTTTCTTTGTTTTTTTTTTGGGAAAATAATGTCACAAAACAAGAAGAAGGTGGTTAGTATCAATAAAATATTTGACATATGTCAAGTGTGTCTCACGTGCCTGGGATTTCTCAATTGTGTCTATGCATGGCTGTGTAATGTGGCCCTATATTAATGCACACTTTGGAAATGCATGACCTGAATGGTGCAAAAGACAAGGTTATGCCAAAGGCACATGGTTGTCGCATGTTGAGGCTTTCAATGTTGCTTGCCAATGTTGTTGCAGCCTTTGTTGGAGGTATCCATCTGATCTAAAAATGTCAATTGATCATTCCTCCTTATACGTATCCATTTTAGAATAGTGTTTGGTTGTGTATGTATCATGTTTGAATTCTTCCTCTTTGGGTGATTGCTTAAATTTTGTATCCTGTGTGGTTTGATCTTTGGTTCTGTGGGTGTTACTTGTGCTTTTGGCTTCCATATCCATACCCTTGTTGCTTGTCTTCTTACTATTGCCGAAGAAGGGAATCGATGTTCTTTTGATCTCTTTGCTTGGTTTTCACTCTTGCTTCTTCTTGGCTTCTTCGTTCAGATTTTTTTCATGAGGGAGATCATAGGATTTTGTGCATGTAAGAGTGCCTGGATACCCACATGTGTGATTGTCCTTGTTGAACTGCAACTAACTTCTTAGGCACCCAAATTTGTCGAAGACCTTCTTGTTGAATTGGTCTTGGTTGCTTGGTTCTTGTCTTTGCATGGTTGGCTTGCTTGAGTGGGAATTATGTTGGCAAGGCTAGTGGTTGCTCTGCTTTTCATACCCAAATCTGCGTCATGCCCAGAACTACTTCCTTCTTGAAATCTCTTTGTCTATTTGACATAGCGATTGTCATGTACTATCTCGCATGCCTTTTTGGTTCAAATGTTGTGATGGAATTAGTCGTTGCATAAGAGGAGGATGCTGCTTGCCTTTGAGCTTGTTCTTCCATGATTGAGTTCTTCTGGAACATAGAGCTTTTGACACATACAACATCTTTTTTGCTAAGATTAGTCCTAGAAGAACTAAGAGAATGTGCGACATCTGGATTTGTGAGCATGCAATTCTCTAATTCTAATGTAATGCATTGTTCCTGTACCCAAACTTGAAGAAGTTAACTTCTTAGATTCAAGTTGACTGCATGGTCATAAATCCAATCTTGACCCAAGACAAGTGGCTCTGTAAGGTCCTCATTGTGACATACTAGCATTTTGACTTTCATTGGAACATCTTGAAGGTAGATGGGAAGTTCCACCTCACCCAGACAAGGGGTTTCCACACCTGCCCATCCTATGAGATAGGCTTCTATAGGATTGATGTTCAATTGCAAGTCTTGGTTGTTTTAGTGTATAAACCAACACTAGATCTCCTTCTTTCAATCATTTGTCCTTGATGTGTGCATCAAAGTATGCCTTTTGTCTTTTCTTTGCAGCATAGATGCCTGCAGTCGGTTGTAGCCTCATCTCACGTAAGCATTCTAGATCAAAGATCCTAGAGGACAATTCATGTCCGTTCCGCTCATGCTCTTGTGCTACTTTTAAAGTTGGATTAGGAAGTCCAATGGTAACACAACATTCTGTCCAAAGACCATCTGAAATGGGGTGGCATTGAGTACCGTTTTGTAGGCAACTCGATAAGTCCAAACAACATGATGAAGTTGTTTGTCCAAATCAGAGCATTTATTATTTACCAATTTTTTCAATACATCGCATAGGATCTTATTTGTGCACTCGGCTTGTCCGTTAGCTTGTGGATGATAGGGGGCAGACTTCTTATGTATCACCAAGTACTCTTGGAGAAGGTTTTCAATGACTTGGTTCAAGAAGTGTGTGCCTCTATCACTTACTAACTCTATTGGTAACCCGTATCTGGTGAACACATTCTCGAATAAGAACTTAGCAGTCATTTGCGAATCATTCTTTGTTGTGGCTTTTACTTCCACCCACTTTGTAAGGTAATCTATGGCTACAATAATGCACTCTACATGGGAGTTTCTAGCTGGGGGATTAATAGGACCTAAAAATTTGATACCCCACTTCAAAAATGCACATCCTCCCATCATTGGCCTCAAAGGCATCTCATCTTCTCTGATCGGATATTGTGCACGTTTGCATGTGTCACATTTCTTCACATAGGTATGAGCATACATATGAAGAGTGGGCCACCAAAGCCCTAAGAATAGAATGGTCCTAATTACTTGGTTAGGACCAAAGTGTCCACGTGCAACACCACTATGTGCAATTCCTAAGATTTTCAGATAGTCTGATTCATGAACGCACAATCTTAAGTAACCATCTTTCTCTCTTTAGTATAAGTTGTCTTCTACTAGAGCATAGTCCTGAGCCTCTTGCTCCATGTTTCGTTTTCTTGCTAGACTAGCCTCGTTGGGTAATGTTCTAGATCTTATAAATTCTACCAATGGAGCACTCCAATCTGGAATTAACGACACATGATAAAGGGTGGCATGCTCCACTGAGGGTTTTTCTTGGCACACTGGACAATTCTTAACCCACTCATGTATTTCTTTGTCCATACTAGGCCAATACACTCCTAAACGTTTTAGATTTTGCAATGTTCATTGTTTAGAATAGTGATTGCCTAGCATTCCTTCATGGGCTTGTTGTAACCAACTGCTATGTTCACCGTCCTTGACAAAACAAGCTAATACACCCTCTATATCTTGTTTGTACATGCTTCTTGCCAATATGTGATATTTTTGCAATTTTACAATTTCTTCTTTGTTCGTTTTTGCATTCTTATTTGCTGATCCGAAGGTTAGGACAGGTACCAACTTATTTGCCCATTTAGGAACAACTTCTAAATTGAAAAGATAAGTGTCAGGTAGTTCATCACACACCCCTTCCAGTGACTCTCCTGAAGTCACGCGAGAAAGGTGATATGAGGTGGGTCTTACCTTTCCTAAAAACCACTTCAAAGTCGTATTCCATTAGTAAGAGGAACCATCTTACTAAGCATCCTATGTTGCAAGGTTTATTGACAAAATACAATAAGCTTGATGATCAATAAAAAACTTGAACTTATTGGCCAATAAGTAGTGTCTAAACTTCTTCACAGCACATACCATGCCTAAGCCTTCTCTTTACATTTTTGTATAGTTTTGTTTGGCTGCATTTAGCTATCTACTAGCATATGCTATATGTTGATATATTTAGGTAGTGATGTGTGTGAACACTCTAGGACTATCAGGGCACTTTTTTCCCTCTTCAGGAGGTTTCCTTCCCCTGGCTTGTATATACCCCTATTGCCCTAACAAGCTACTTAACTTTGTACATTCTAGTGGAAATACATTCAACATTGTGTGGTGTGCTCCAAGCTTCTTCTTCTTTCTTGTGTTCTTCGTGTGCTTCCACAGACGTCTAACTCCAACAATTGGTATCAGAGCAGGTCATCACTCATCTGGGGCATTGTCTACACCTCTCCAGTTGCAGTCTTAGAATCACACGAGATTTGGTAAGCATACTCAGGTTGTTTTAGAGATCAAAACTCCTTCGTTATGTCGTGCCAAAATCGCGATCTAAGCTCGTTTTGACCTCCAAATGCACTATCGTAGTGCTTGTGCAGGCTATTTTGTCTTTTTGTGCCAAAGGTATATACCAATTTTAGTTTGCCAGTATAAGCATCTCAAATTCTGCTACAAGTTTAGCAGAATTCATCTGGGTAGTTCTGTTCAACTTTTTGAGATACAATCAATTTTCTACATCAAGGTATTTTAGTCACCGACCATGGCTGAAAGTAGTGATGTATTCCGTATGTTGGTTGTTGAGGATAAGTTGAATGGTACCAACTACCCATTATGGGCTTATATGATGCATCACGTATTGGTCGCAAAAGGCCTATGGAATATCGTGCAGAGTGTTGAAAGACGTCCTATTACACTTGTGAATACAGGTAATGCAAATACAGGTGATGGAGCTGATGGAGACAGTGTCAAAGATGATGATATTCTATAGATTCTTGTTCGTGCTACTGTTTTTGTTGCACCTACTGCAAAGAAAATCCATCGGGATGGCAGAGATGCTCAGGCACACACATTGATAGCTTTGTCTATCAAACATGCCATTATTCCTCGCATTCGCTCTTGCTTACCTCCGAAAACAATTGCAGAGTGAGCACATGAATGAAGGTGATTTTATGGACATTTTTCTTACAAAGATCAAGGATTTGAAAGAACAGTTGATTTTTGCTGATGAAGATATACCAGATAGCTCATTTGTGCAAACCTTCTGAATGGTCTTCCTGACTCATATGAGAGTTTTGCTTCTACTCTTCGTTTGATGATGAAAGGCAATCCAAATGCCTTGTCATTTGAGGAGTTAGTTTTTGTTTTGTTGCAGGAAGACCAGTCTAGGCAGAATAGGTCTAGCATGCATGTTGCAAATCAAGCTTTCTTGGCTAGTGAGAAGGGCAAAGGAAAATGGATCTCTTCTACTAGTAAGCAGAAATTTGCAAATGCTGCACATTCGAAGAAGGAAGACAAAGATGAGAGGAAATAAAAAAAGTAGAAATTCTTTTGCAAATATTGTAAAGCAAATGATCATGTCATCAAGAGCTGTCCAAAATTGGTTGTGAAAGAGGCAAAGAAGAAGGAGGCTGGAATGGTTGTTGCAGAGGCCTCTACATCGAAAACAAAGTCTACTAATCTTGTGTAAGAAGAAGAATGGGCATTTACTATTGTTTGCAGTTTTGACCCATCTTCTCATGAGTAGTGCATGTCTGCAGTAGACTCAGATGTTTGGTACTTTGATACTGGGGTGACCAAACATATTACCTCGCAGTTTCTTCCCTTCACTCGAGCCTGCCCCTACACGGAATACTATTACATGTGCCAACAACTCCTCCTATCCTGTTATAGGAGTTGGTAAGATAATTTTGACTACTACTGATGGTAGTTCTTTCACTTTGTCAGATGCTTTGTTTATGCCAGGGATCAAGAAAAATCTGTTATTAGTTTCTGCATTAGACAAGATTGACTTGGTTGTGAAATTTGTTGATGACAGATGTACAATTCATGATATGTCAAATGGCAATGTCATTATTGCTTCTGGCATTTTATGTCATGGGCTGTATAAGCCTATAGACTATGAAAGATCTGTAAATGATTTGGCATGTGCAGTACATGATTCTCAGGCTATGTCAGATGCAAAGCTTTGGCATGCACGCTTTGGTCATTTGAATTTTGCTAGTTTGCTACGCTTGCAGAAATCTGAAATGGTGTCCTCTTTGCCCAAACTTGAGGCACCCGGTAAACATGTATGTGAACGTTGCATTTTGGGCAAAACGCAGCATTCTTCCTTTCCAAAAGATGGTTTAGTTCGGGCTACTTAGAAATAGTGACTTGTACATAGTGATGTCTGTGGTCCTATGCAGACACCTTCTTTTGGGAATTATCTTTATTTCGTGACTTTCATCAATGATTTTCCCAGGCATGCATGGGTATATCCATTGAAGGCAAAGTCCGAAGTGATTATGTGCTTCAAACAGTTTTTGGTTTTGGCTGAAAATCCGTCAGCATGTAAAATGGGCACCCTCCATTCTGATCGAGGGGGGGAATATATGTCTTCTAACTTTAATGCATTTTTGGCTGAACGTGGGATAAAACATCAGTGTAGAGTGCCACATACACATCAACAGAATGGAGTTGCTGAATGAAAGAACAGGTCACTCATGGAGATGGCGAGGTGTATGGTCAAGAGTCAGGCTTTACCACATAGTTTCTGGCTTGAGGTTGTTATGTGTGCAGCATATGTAGTGAACAGGTGTCCCACTAAAGCGTTGTAGTCTATCACTCCATATGAGGCTTGGCATGATCACAAGACATCTATTGCTCATTTGTGTGTTTTTGGTTGTCTGGCATTAATGCCTGAACAACATCGCAAAAAGTTGGATGATAAAGCAGTAAAATGTATTTTTGTTGGGTACAGTTCTGAAAGTAAAGGCTATCATGTGTATCATCCATAGACTAAATGCATTCTAGTTAGTCGTGATGTTGTTTTTGTGGAGATGCTATTCATCCATTGCTTTCTTGTACTAAGGAGACATCTGTTAGCTCTAAAGACATGTATGATACTTTGCTTCCTCTTTTTGCAGGTGGACAATCTAGTGCTTGTCCTAATGAGGCAACTTCACAGCCTTTGCAAGTTTTATGTGATGATGCATATCATTCCATTTCTGATGCAGACTTACATGATGCACTTATTGATGAGAGAGCTGATATTGAGAAGGCAAAAACTATTACAAATTGGCTGGTGCAAACCTTGTGTGATAGCAAATTAGATGCAACTCTATCATATCATACTCATTCAGGCTCTCATAGTGCCTCTTTTGCATCAGATTTCTATGCTATGGCTGCGTCTAGTCTCTCTGATGAGAATGAGCATGTTTCATTTGAAGAAGCACAAAATTCAAAAAATTGGATGGTTGCTATGCAATTTGAATATGATGCAATAATGAAAAATGATACCTGGTCTTTATGTGACTTGCCTCCTGGCAAGAAGGCCATTGGCACAAAGTGGTGTTGGAGTTAGACGTCTGCGGAAGCACGCGAACAGCACAAGGAAGAAGAAGAAGCTTGGAGCTCAACACACAATACTGAATGTATTACCAAAGAATGTACAAAGATAAGTAGCCCATTAGGGCAATAGGCGTATATACAAGCCGGGGGAAAAAAACATCCTAAAGAGGGAAAAAAATGCTTCGGTGGTCCTAGTGTGTTCACACACATCACTACCTAAATATATCAACAAATCCCCCCTGGGAGTGATGCGGTGAACAAGGAGTTGGCACTCGTATAAGGAAGTGCCAAGCTATGTGGAAATCACTCCACAAAAGGAAGTAAGCCCAAAGCTTTGCGGAAAGCTTCAAACTTCTCCCTAGGCAGAGCCTTCGTGAAAAGGTCTGCAATGTTCTCCTACGTGGGCACATATGCCAAGCTGATCTCCCCAGTAGAGAACCTCTCCCTGACATAGTGATAATGCACCTCAATGTGCTTAGTGCGAGCATGGAACACAGGGTTCCTCGCAACTGCCAATGCGCTCTGACTATCAGTGAAGATGGTGGTGGCAGAAGACTGGCCAACACCCAAATCAGCCATAAGGCGTCTGAGCCACACACACTCAACAGTCGCTGTGAAAGCTGCCCTATACTCAGCCTCACAACTGGAAGTGGCCACAATAGGCTGCTTCTTGCTCAACCAAGATATACATGAGCTACCAAGCATGAAGCAAAAACCACTGGTGGACACACGAGTGTCATAGCAACCAACCCAATTTGAGTCAAAAAAAGCATGCAAATCTGGCGATAGTGATCCTCCCTTGGGATAAAACAACCCAAGTAGCCGAGTACCACTCAAGTAGCGAAAGATGCGCTTAACCGCCTTCCAATGCGTGACTCTTGGACAATGCATAAACCTGCTCATCTGTGAGACAACAAACTGAATATCTGGCCGAGTAATGCATAAGTAAATCAAGCATCCAATAACCTGCTGATAAAGAACAGCATCAAATGCATCTCCAGCATCATGAAGACTCAATCGTAAACCTGTCTCCATAGGAGTGGCAATAGGCTTACACTCTTCAAGGCCAAAATGCTGCAATAATGTGTCAATATATTTCGTTTGACACAAATCCATTCCACCATCAACTTGCATAAACTAAATGCCCAAATAGTGATGCAAATGCCCCAAAACAGACATCTCAAATGAGGCATGCAAATCAGCCTTGAAATCAGCAATATGCTTCTCAATAGGACCAGTGAGCATCATGTCATCAACATAGACAACAATGATCAGAAGCACATCATTAGCACGCTTAACATATAAGGTGCTTTCAGTTGGACTGTTCACAAAACCATGTGCAACCAGATAGGCATGTATCTTCTCATACCAAGCACGTGGTGCTTGCTTTAAACCATATAATGCCTTCTTTAACCTGCACACTTGGTTTTCATGCCCTTTCTGCACAAAGCCACGGGGCTGAAAAACATACACTTCTTCATGCAAGTCACCATTCAGAAATGTTGTTTTAATGTCCAACTGATGTACATTCCAACCATGATGGGCTGCAAGTGCACAAATGCTCCGAACAATAGTCATACGGCATGTAGGTGCAAAGGTCTCATCAAAATCAATGCCTCTTTTCTGTGCATAACCCTTTGCAACAAGCCTAGCCTTATACCTGTCAACTATACCATCAGGTTTATGCTTCAGCTTGTATATCCACTTAGTGCCAATGGCCTTCTTGCCAGGAGGCAAGTCACATAAAGACCATGTACCATTCTTCATTATAGCATCATATTCAGATTGCATGGCAGCCATCCAATTTTTTGAATTCTGTGCTTCATCAAAAGAAACAGGCTCATTCTCATCACAGAGACAAGACGCAGCCATAGCATAGCAATCTGATGCAAAGGAGGCACTATGAGAGCCTGAACGAGTATGATATGACAAAGGTGCATCTAATTTGCTGTCACGCAAAGTCTACACCGGCCATTTTGGCATAGTTTTTGCCTGCTCAATATCAGCTCTCTCATCAACAAGTGCATCATGTAAATCTGCATCAGAAATAGAATGATCTGCATCATCATATGAAACTTGCAAAGGCTGAGAAGTTGCCTCATTAGGACCAACACTAGACTGTCCACCTATAAAAAGAGGCATCAACGTATCATACATGTCTTTGGAGCTAACAGATGTCTCCTTAGTACATGAAAGCAATGGCTGAATAGCATCTTCCACAAAGACAACATCACGGCTAACCAGAATGCGTTTAGTCTGTGGATGATACAGACGATAGCCTTTACTTTCAGAACTGTACCCAACAAAAATACATTTTACTGCCTTATCATCCATTTTTTTGCGATGTTGTTCAGGCACTAATGCATATGCCAAACAACCAAAAACACGCAGATGAGAAACAGATGGCTTGCGGTCATGCCAAGCCTCATATGGAGTGATAGGCTGTAGCGCTTTAGTGGGACACCTGTTAAGTACATATGCTGCACACATGACAACCTCGAGCCAGAAACTATGTGGTAAAGCCTAACTCTTGACCATACACCTCGCCATCTCCATGAGTGACCTGTTCTTCCGTTCAGCAACTCCATTCTGTTGAGGTGTATACGGCACTGTACACTGGTGTTTTATCCCACGTTCAGCCAGAAATGCATTAAAATCAGAAGACATATATTCCCCCGCTCGATCAGAACGAAGGGTGCACATTTTACATGCTGACAGATTTTCAGCCAAAACCAAAAACTGTTTGAAGCACATGAACACTTCGGACTTTGCCTTCAATGGATATACCCATGCATGCCTGGAAAAATCATTAATGAAAGTCACGAAGTAAAGATAGTTTCCAAAAGAAGGTGTCTGCATAGGACCACAGACATCACTATGTACAAGCTGCAATTTCTGCATAGCCCGAACTAAACCATCTTTTGGAAAGGAGGAACGCTGCATTTTGCCCAAAATACAGCCTTCACATACATGTTTTCCAGGTGCCTCAAGCTTGGGCAAAGAAGACACCATATCAGATCTGTGCAGGCGTAGCAAACTAGCCAAATTCAGATGACCAAAGCGTGCATGCCAAAGCTTTGCATCTGACATAGCCTGAGAATCATGAACTACACATGTCGAATCATTCACAGATCTTTCATAGTCTATGAGCTTATACAGCCCACGACATAAAATGCCAGAAGCAATAATCACATCGCCATTTGACAGATCATGAACTGTACACCTATCATCAACAAATTTCACAACCAAGCCAATCTTGGCTAATGCAGAAACTGATAACAAATTCTTCTTGATCCCTGGCACAAATAAAGCATCTGACAACGTGAAAGTACTACCATCAACAGTAGTCAAAATGATCTTACCAACTCCCATAACAGGATAAGAGGAGTTGTTGGCGCATGTAACAGTATTCCCTGTAGGGGCAGGCTCGAGTGAAGAGAAGAAACTGCGTTGCGAGGTAATATGTTTGGTAGCCCCACTGTCAAAGTACCAAACATTTGAGTCCACTGCAGACATGCACTGCTCATGAGAAGATGGGTCAAAACTGCAAACAGTAGTAAACGCCCATTCTTCTTCTTGCACAAGATTAGGAGACTGTGCTTTTGGTGTAGAGGCTTCTACAACAACCATTCCAGCCTCCTTTTTCTTTGCCTCTTTTGCAGCCACTTTTGGTGTTCTTTATGATATGATCATTCCCTTTATAGTACTTGCAAAACAATTTCTGCTTTTCTGATTTCTTCTCATCTTTATCCTGGTTCTTCGAATGTGCAGCATTTGCAGATTTCTGCTTACTAGTAGAAGAGCTCCATTTTCCTTTGCCCTTCTGACTCGATAGGAAAGCTTGATCTGCAACACGCATAATGGACCTATTCTGCCTGGACTGATCTTCCTGCAACAGAACAGAGACTAACTCCTCAAATGATAAGGCATTCGGATTGTCTTTCATCATCAACTGAAGAGTAGAAGCAAAACTCAGATATGAATCAGGAAGACCATTCAGAACGGTTTGCACAATTGAGCTATCTGGTATAACCTCATCAACAGAAATCAATTGTTCCTTCAGATCTTTGATCTTCGTTAGGAAACTGTCTATAGAATCACCTTCATTCATGTGCTCACTCTCCAACTGTTTTCGGAGGTAAGCAACACGAGCCTCATTCCTAGCTTGGTACAATGTGGTAAGTGTATCCCAAGCATCCCTAGCTGTTCTGCAAGAGCGAATATGAGGAATAATGGCACATTTGATAGACAAAGCAAGGAATCTACGGAATATCATCTACAATCCTTTTGCAACCAATACATGTCGCATCATATAAGCCCGCAATGGGTGGTTGGTACCATCCAAGTTATCCTCAACAGCCAACATACAGAATACATCACTGCTTTCAGCCATGGCTGGTGACTAAAATACCTTGATGTAGAAAATTGACTGTATCTGAAAAAGTTGAACGGAACTGCCCAGACGAGTTCTGCTAAACCTGTAGCAGACTTCGAGATGCTTATACTGGCGAACAGAAACAGGTATATAGCTTTGGCACAAAAAGACAAAATAGCCTGCACAAGAACTGCGATAGTGCATTCGGAGGCTGAAACGAGCTCAGATCGCAATTTCGGCACCATCGAGCGAAGCCGTTTTGATCTCGGAAACACCCTGAGTATGCTCACCAAAATTCGTATGATTCTGAGACTGCAAATGGAGGAGTGTCGATGGCACCCTAGATGAAGCGACGACCTGCTCTGATACCAATTGTTGGAGTTAGACGTCTGCGGAAGCACGCGAACAGCACAAGGAAGAAGAAGAAGCTTGGAGCTCAACACACAATACTGAATGTATTACCAGAGAATGTACAAAGATAAGTAGCCCATTAGGGCAATAGGCGTATATACAAGCCGGTGGAAAAAAACCTCCTAAAGAGGGAAAAAAATGCTCCGATGGTCCTAGTGTGTTCACACACATCACTACCTAAATATATCAACAAGTGGGTATACAAGTTGAAGCATACGCCTAATGGAACAGTTGACAGGTATAAGGCTAGGCTTGTCACAAAGGGTTATGAGTAGGAAAGAGGCATTGATTTTGATGAAACCTTTGCTTCTACTTGCCGAATGTGTAAATAAATGTAGGGAAGACCACACGAAGTCCCTAGCAGTGTTAGAAGATCTAGTTGGAGGACCTGAAAGTGGTTGCCTACTAGTGCCAAAATTAGCCCAGTCCTCCACTAGTCTTGTTAGTTTGGCACGTATGACACTAAAATCTGGGAGTCATCAAGACCACTCCCCTTGGCCTCTAGAGCCTATATAGTAAGAGTCTTGGCATTCATTTTTGCTATCCCTATGTCTTATATTGCAGCATCTCTAGTTTTTTATCTATTCTTTGTTCTAGTTGTACTCTCTATCTAGTTAGTTCTTGGTTGCTCTCAGGACTCTATTGCAACTTGCCCACTATGTGTCAAGGCCACTTTCTAGTGACTATATAGAGTGTTGGATTCTCATTTGTGTGGCAGTTAGCATGACAATGTGATTGAGTAGTCTTGGCTAGTGTATCTCAATTTAACTTTATTGCATTTCTCTTGCAAAGGATTATTTTTTACTTACCATAACCATTATGATTCTTAAGAAACTGGGCTTCTCTCATCAATATTCTTGTAACTTTCTCATTTCTATGACTTCATTGGTTCACTATCAAGTAGTATTCTTGCATACAGACATCTCACAGGGTATACTTACCTAAGGAAGAATTCCCCCTGAAGTAGAAGGAGTGCTTTGAGCAAGGGTATGCATGTTGACATGGATTAAGGGTATGTTTGTTGACATGGATTCCATGTGCTTGATCTGCTTCCAATTTATCCCTCACTATGGCATGTGGTGTTTCCTATGGTAGATATCGATAGTGCCTTGAGTACATGATTTGTTCACAAGCAAAGAGTTGAAGAAGACATGTTGGCCTAGTGATGAACACCTCTGAGTGATACTCCTAGAACCCAATGGTGAACATTTCTTCAAATATTTGTTTGTAACAGAAGGAAGGTACTCTATCTGATAGTTCCATGCATAAAAAGTCTTTAGCTATGGAGTTATACTCATATTATAGACTAAATCTAAATTTCCATGCTCAAGGCCTGGTGTCAAGACATGGGATGCCCTAATCTTCCTAAAGACTTTAAACTTTGTTTACATTAGATCAAAAACTTTCCCTAATATCCTAGCTTCTATATTGGTCATACAATTCAATAATGGTAGCCAATGTCAAAAGGTTGTCATCATATATGTGACGGTTGGGGACCTTGTGGTGGTACAAAGTAAGGATACTTAATCAAGTCTTGGCACTTGAGGTCATTTTTCACCTTAACCACAAAAGCTAGCCAAGACCGATGTCAAGCGACTGGCCATAACATGGATTGTACATAATGTGCATAGGGGCTTTTGACCATGTATACATCATCTCTAAGTATTTGCATAATAATTCACTCCTCCAATTTGGTTGAAAGATGGTTCCCTTGGTCGCATGTGGAGGTATGTCCTCTAGTTGGAGTTGCGTAGCATGAGTAGGTAGTTTCCCTATAATCCTTTGAATCTCTGAGTTGAACTCGGTCAGATACATGGAGTACGGTTTATATTAGATCTCATTGGTAGAAATGTATCTTTGTGGAATGAGTTTTGCAAAGTAGGGTGACTTTAAGATGGTCTCCTCTATCACAGTCATAGCCTGGAGGTTTGGTTCTATACAAAATGAATGCATCTTCCCTAATTCCTCCACCAATTTCATCTAGGTAGGTTGTGGTAGCTCAAAAGTGTTTTTACCCTTGTTAGTGACATGTCCACCAAAGGTTGCCTGAGGTTCATATTCTCCTTTGAAGGAGGGTTCCATTGAAATAAGGGTGGTCTCATCTAGCTTGGGAAGATCCGGTGGGGAAACAAGCATGTGAAGTATATCCTATTTTATTAGTTGAATCTAGATTGTAGTGACTTGTTGTTATAGATTCTTCAAATCTTCCAATACTTCTAGAGGTGGTGGTTCTATTTGTTTAGTTGGTTGTGTTGTCACCCTTGTATTCTGCAAAGTAGCATATTCTTCAGTTAGCTTATCATGAGCTTTGAGTAATTGTGCATGATATTCCAAGATGATCTTGATAGTATGAGATGGAATGGTTTGGAAATGTTTTGGACTGAGAGGTGCTCCCAGATTTTTCGTGGCATCTTCGAAATTATATTTCTTTTTGTTCTTGCAACCTCTGATTCTCCTTGCATGCTATTACTAAATGTCTACAAAGAAGTCCCATGTTGCATGTTCATCTTGCATACCGTTCAATCTTCACTGTAATCTATTCTTTGACTAATACAATGGCATCTTTGTTTTGCTTCTCTAACTGAACTTCAATAGCATTGCAATTGTCTTTAAGCTATGTGTATTGTGCATTAAGTGAGGCATTCTCTATGCTCAATGAATTGATTTGAGCTTGCAACACATTAGTGATATTTTGCAACTCCTGATAGTGTTGACCTATGGAACCGAATTCTTCATATACTTCGTGCATACTAGTGAACATTTGATGTAGTGTAGTGTCAATGGTGGATGATAGTGGAATGTGGATGCATGATTGTATGAGTATCACTATATGATGTAATAGGAAAGGGGAAGAGTAGGGGAATAGTGGATGCTAATATGAACATGTTTGTGAGTGATTGTGAAGTTGGTGGATGGGGAACAGGAAGTGATGTGTGAAGTGTAGATGGAGGTGTCATGGACAGTGAGATGTCCATGGCATTGGACCTAGTGTCTATGGTATCAACTTTGAAAAGTGAAATAGGTGTAGGTGAAGATGGAAGTGCAAACACAAAAGTGATTGATAATGATGGTTGAGTTGGCAAGGTGGAGTAAGGTAATGTTATTTGGGATAATTTAGGTTTAATCAGAGGGTTGGAGAAAAGATGGGAGGGATAGGGTGGTGATTGTGGTAAAGGATGTAAATGATTGATCAATGGGTATGTGAAAGGGTGGTACAACTGGAAATGGTGGAAAGGGTCGAGGATGAGCAAGGGTCAAGATTGGTGTGATTGGTTCCATAACCACTTTTGTTGATGGTGTTCTGCTAGCGGGATACTTTGTGCTGACATCAATATAACCTTCAAGAATTGGTGTGCATGAGAGACGAATGCGAATAGGAGGTATCATAGGATGTGGTCCTAGTTGTGATGGTTGGGGAGATGGTTGTAGCAATGGTGAGGTTTCTACGTGTAAACAAGGGATGGAGCCTCTCATGCATTTGGTCAAATGGGACATTGTTGCACACGTGCTCTTATATTCTTGTAGTTGAGTGCTAGTGAGAGCACGTTTAATTGGGATGTCATAGGCAAGATACATTATTGGACAAATATAGACTAAACCATATCTGTTTGTGGGGTTTTCTGAACCTATCATGTGTAGCCATGTACATATTCTTAGGTGCATAGAGAATTGCTGAAAATTGGGACCATTTTAGCACATCTCCTCTCTTCATGGTTTCTAGACCTAAGGTTTCCTTATGTGATGGAATATGGATTCCATGTATCTTTAGTGCTGCCCAGATAATCTTATGTGATTTGAACCTCTTGAAAGGTGGATCAGAGACTAGAGAGGAAAAAAAAAGTGTGTGGAATATCTTTCTTTGGCCCTAGTTGAAGAGTAGTAGTGAGATAAAAGCATCTGTAGAAGTCTAGTTTTGGTAATTGTGGTTCAAAGTACTCCTTGAATCCATCTTTCCCCCATAATAGTTGTAACTTTGTCGTATTCTATAGGGATTCAAATTCTTGCGAAAAGAATTGGTATCTACCCCAAGTGTGGTTGAACTCGAGTTTGGCTTCAAATATCTATTTGACATCAATGAGATGTCCTAAAAGTCCTTGAAACCAATGAGATTTTGTGTGGACTTGATCGATTCGCCAATGAGGTGGATTTTTTGTGTACATAGGACCTTGAAATCCCAAGAATTCCCTTGGTTGTAGCAAAGGGTACTCCTCCATCGATAAGTTGCAATAATCCACTAGGTGTTGACTAGGACCTATCGTGGATGAATCTTTTGATTGCATGGTGAACTTGTATATGTTTTACAAGGACCTTCTAGAAAATAAGAACACATTAGTATGGAAAAAAAAAATGATCTTAGTATGGCGAGACCACAATCCCTTTCCAATATTGATATGCATCCAATGTAGCCTTGTGATGTGGAGCGATATTAATGATGTCTTTGTGTCTAATGCAAGTCACTAGACTTCTTATATGCACACTCGAGATAGTGCATGGTCTCGTATGCATGGTTGGTGTTATCATTTATTACAAGATGTTGGGAGGATGACCATTACAAGGTTGGTTGGTTAAGATAGGTGTCCTTAAGCAATTGCAAAAAGGGGTTATTGAACGATAAGTTAGTGGGTGAGGGTGATTCAAGGTTTGTTTAGGAACCCAATTTTGAGATATTTGAGAGACTATTCTACAAGGGTAGTTAGATACAATGGCCATTTTCTTAGGTGGAGGGTGAGTAGAACACTATATTTTTGTAAGGGATGAGAGTACAGAAAGGTGAGTTTGAACTACTAAGAAGGCCTTAAACACCCATATGCTCACTGTGTTGGGATTATCCCTCATAGATTGCTTAGATACCCAAATGTGTCAAACTCTACTATCGATTTCATTCTAGCTTCTTTAGTTGATGTGTTGGGTTCATCCTCTACTTCTTTATTGGTGACTGAGGTAGTGGATGAGTCATTTGTTGCTCACCCTTTCGCACCCATATCTACTTCATGCCTAGAGTGCATGGATATCCACACTATTGCCAAGGCATGATAAGAGGTGATCTTCAACTTTTGTACTTCTGTTGCAGTTGACTCTTCCATTGGTGTAGGGGAGAGATTAGTGGGACACTCTGCTTTGGAAATGAGGGAAGATCTAACACTTACATGATTTACCCATCAAGAATTGAGGCATTCTGTACAATAGATCTAAGTGTGCATGCATGAAGTGTGGATAGGGACTCAGAGAAGTTGATGGTCCACATCTATCTGGAGGTGGATTCACTAGTGTCATTTTGTATGGGGTGGTCACTAGTTTACTCTCCAATGGAGTGGAGATTACTTGTCACATGTTGTTCTATCTCTATCATAAGGTGCTGTTTAGCTACCCAAAACTGGAGAAGGCATTTTCTAAGATTTAAGTCCACTGAGTAATTGTATATCCATTCTTGGCCCATAATCAGTGGTAATATAAGATCTTCATCATGGAAGACTAATAGCTTTACTATCAAAGGGATGTCTTGTATGAGGATTGGAAGTTCCACCTTGCCCATGTAAGGGGTTTTAATGTCTCCTAATCTGATGCATTAAGCCTCAATAGAATTCATGTCTTGATAGTAGGAACGCCTAATCATGCTAGTTGCTATGTCTGAATCAATTGGGGCTCTGATTGTCTTGAGAGTAGTGCCTTGTTTTAACTCGATTGAAATGAATGGTCATCTATCAACTATGCTAGGAGAATCATTCAACTTTTTCTTCACATTTCCATGAGATATTTAGGGGTATCTATGTGGGGAATGACATTCACCATATGAAGTTCCTCTCCTCTCGCATTTCTATCTATGATTATACCCTATCATCTTAACTTCGTACATTTAATGCGCTCTAAGGCTTCAGCCTAAGCTTCTTCTCAACTTCTTTTCTCTTACTCCTTATGCTTCCTAAGCAAGATGAGTCTTCTAAGCATTTCATCTATCAATGGTTCTTTATAGATCTTGACTCTACATCCACTAATGTAATTTGGCATTACATCTCCTTCCAAAGTGGCTAACTGCATTGCTCCACTTGTTAAAAGTCTATTGATAATCATAGGCTCATAACCGCATTTCTCTAACTTATGAGCACGTTGCTTCAAACTATAGACCAATAATAAATCACCAACTTTCAAGCCCTTGTCTTTCACGTGCGTATCAAAATAATCCTTCTACCTTTTCTTGGTTGCATGTAGTCCTAATGTTGCCCTTAGCCTAGCTTCTCCTAAGCGTTCTAAGTCCATAATCCTAGATGATAGCTCATGGTCTATCCATTTATGCTCTTGTCTAGCATGGAGAGTGGGTATCAAGAATTCCAAAGGAAGCACTGCATTCTAACAAAAACCATATGAAGGGGAGTTGCATTGAGTACTATTTTGTAGGCCACTTAGTATTCCCAAAAAGCATGGTGTAATTGTTTGTCCCAGTCAAAGAATTTGTTGTCTACGGGCTTAGTTAGTATATTGCATAGGATTTTGTTAGTGTTCTCTACCTTTCCATTGGCCTATGGATGATATGGTGCTAACTTCTTGCGAAGCACCATAAAATCTTGCAATAGATATTCAATGACTTGATTTAGGAGATGAGTTTCTCGATCGCTCAACAACTCTATAGGAAACCCATACCTAGTAAAGACATTTTTGAATAAGAATTTTGCAGTCATTTGTCATGGGGATTAATGGGTCCTACAAATCTATACCCCACTTGAGGAATTAATGTCCTCCCATCATGGGTCTCAGTGGTCTTTTGTCTTTGTGCATTAGATATTAAGTTTGCTAACATGTGTCACACCTCTTCACATAGGTATGTGATTCCATATGGAGAGTGGTCCACCATAGTCTTGAAAATAATATCGCTTTGATCACTTGATTAGGCCCAAAATGCCCTCTTGCAACACCTTGGTGTGTAGTTTTTAAATACCTCAAGTATTCACCCTCATGGACACAGAGTCTCAAGTATCCATCTCATCGACGTTTGTACAAATTATCACCAATAAGTGTGTAAGCTTGATCCTCCTACTCTAGAATCCTTCTTCTTGTTAATGCCATTTTTGGTGGGAATTTTTATGTTCTTAGGAAGTCAACTATAGGAATTCTCTAGTCAAGTACTAGAGAAAATTGGTGTAACATGGCATGTTTGATAGGAGATTTGCTATTACAAATTTGACATTCCTTGACCAATGTATAAACATTTGTTTCTATTGTTGGCCAATACAAGCCTAATTGATTCAGTGTCTATAGTGTTTTGTGTTTTGAGTGATGTTATCCTAGTGTACCTATATGTATGAGTTGTAGACATTTATCATGCTCTAGTTCTTCCACACAACAAGCTAGAATTCCTTGATCACTCTATTTGTAAATGCTTCCTACAAGTATCTAATATTTCTATGACTTAAGTATTTCATTCTCCTTAGTCTTGAATAGTGGATTCTTAGGTCCACACGTGAGAATAGGCACAAGTTGTTTAGCCCAGTTTGGAACTACTTCTAGATTGAATAGAAAAGCATAATGAAGTCCATATAACACTCCTTGCAGGAGTTCTCCAGAAGTGAGTCATGATAGGTGATCTACCCGAAGGTGAGTCTTTCCTTTCCTGATTACCACTTTGAAATTGTACTCCATTGGTAAGAGAAACCATCTTACTAAAATGCCTATGTTACAAGGCTTGTTCACTAAGTAGAGCAATGCTTGGTGGTCTGTAAAGAACTTAAACTTATTTGCAAGAAAATAATTTCAAATTTTTTTAATTATGTAGACCATGCCTAAGCCTTCTCTCTCAGACATAGTGTAATTCCTTTCTATAGTGTTCAATTGCCTATTCACATATGTTATTAGGAGACCTATGTTCCCTTCCTCGGGCAGTTGTGCTAGCACACATCCAATAGTGTAATTGGAAGCATTGGCATGAACATGGAATGGTTTATTCCAGTTAGGTGTTGTCAAAACAAGGGCTTAGCCCAATCGTCATTTTAGCTCTTTAAAAGAAGCTTCACATTCCTTAGTCCATTCAAAGTTAGTCAAGAGGTTGTACAGAGGCTTAGCAATGATATTTTACATGTGGATAAAATTTCAATAGTACCCACAATGTCCCATAAAAGCTTGTACTTCCTTAACTTTCCTCAGTATGGGTAACTCAATTATCGCTCTTACTTTATCCTCGTCTATAGATATATCATTCTTTGACACAATATGGCCTAATATTTTACCTTCTTTGACCATCAAGACAGATTTCTCTAGGTTCAAGAACACTTGATACTCTCTACACTTGTTAAAGATTTGCTTAAGCTTTGGGATGTGTGTTTGTCTTATGTGGGAATGGGCACATAGGTCATCGATATGCCCTTGGTATGCTTCTAACTATGCAAGAAACCTCCCAAGCACTACTTCTTGCCTTAGTTTCTTGTGTCACCCATGTTTTCTTGCCTTGGAAATCCTACAAATAACCAAAATATTTCAAAAAATATGAAAACTTGGTCAAAAATGTGTAAACCCTAATTTATCTCGAATAAGGGGACTGAGACAATTTGGATTGTCATGGTTGTTTGGCATATTGTGATGGTCTTGCCTATCACAATAGTCTCAACTATCGTAATGGTCTAGATTATCATAATGGTCTAGATTATCATAATGGTCTAGGCTATCATGATGGTCTGAACTGTTGTGATGGTCTAGGCTATTACAATGCTGTCTTGTCATGATGGTCTGGGCTATCACAATGATTTAGGCTATCACAATGGTATGGGCTCTCACGATGGTCTAGGTTGTCACGATGGTCTAGACTGTCGTGATGGTGTCACCTTGTTACGATGGTCTAGTTTGTTGCAATGGTATCACCTTGTTGCAATGGTCAGGGCCGTCTGGATGCTTTGGGCTATCCTGATGATCTCGGTTTTTGTGATTGTTTGTGCTACTGTAACGTCTAGGTTTTCACAATAGTCTAGCCTATCATGATGGTCTCAACTATCACAATGGTTTGGATTGTCGCAATGATCTGGATTGTCACGATGGTGTCACCTTGTCATGATGGTCTAGCATGTCATGATGGTGTCACCCTTTTGCTATGGTATCCAAATTTTATGCCTTTGCAAATGTACCTACTGTTATAGGGAGGTGTTGAGGTGCCCTTGCCAATGTTGTCGATGTGCATTGAAGTTCTACACTTTAGTGGGCTATCACAATAGGCTGAATCGACAAACAAAAAAATGAAAGCTTTTCTCACCTGCATAGGTTGTTGAGCTTGGTTGTGGTGTGGAGTCTTGCATAGAAACTCAAGAACACACAGAATCGATACTCTCTCACACTCTCGCTCTCACTCTCAAACACAAATGAGAAAAATGAGGTGGACGAAGGAATATGGAAAATTTAGAATTTTTGGTAATGATGATGATGCATGGCTATGGAAAGTGAAGGTAGGGAAAGTGATTATGAGGTGAAATGAATGCTAAAATAAGTAAAAAAACCTTTCAAAAAACTCGTACTACTTACTTTCCAACATCTATCTCATAACTCTCTTACCATCACACGTTCATCCTTGAGCACGTCCCTGACAATGGCACCAAATTTGGTTTTTCTCTAGACAAGGATGAGTATCATGTCAAGGAGATCTTCCTTAATTGTCAATCCATGGAGATGTAAGGACGATATGAAGATAGAGAATGAGTGATGTGCATGAAGGTGAAGGTGAGAAACATACTAGCACACACACACATGGAAGAGACAATGGAAGGAGGAATGCTTCTCTTCATTACTCAAACTACAAAAGATCTCTTACAAAGCTCACAGCTCAAACCTAGCTAACCGCAAAAATGAGCTCTCTAGTTCTTTTTATAGTTTTTTAGGTGAACTGGCCAATTTCACATCTAATGGTCGGTCTAGTTAAAAATTATGTCCTAAGATACTTTTGGGGTATTAAACAATGTCCAAAAAAAATGAAAATTGGTACATACATTCTATCTAAGTTCCTCAAGCTTGAGGACTCCTCGATCCTCACAAAATGGAACATTACATGGAAAAATTGGGTTTTTGCATGTTATAGTGGGTAGTGATTAAAATTCATTGTTGTTGCTCATGATGATGTTGACAATTGCAAACCAATATTGACGTTGGAAATTTTGATGGGGCCCGTTTGGTCTCGTGACTTCCCTCTCTATCTGTGTCGAGTTGTTATCAACACACCATAAGGAGATACTTTGTAGATAAGTTTCAAAGAGATACAGTACAAATCAAAGCCTATATTGTGAGAATAGGAGGATCAAAGATTAAATGTGCAGGTGAAGTGGAAGTGTCTATTCACCTAGGAACTTTTTTGATGGATGTAACTTTCCATTTGTGTCAAGATGAAGACTAGAAAAAGCAAAAGTCTCATCAACCTATAAGGAAATAAAAAACTAAGCACATTTGGGTGGTGAAGGGATCACTCCCTTATTACTCAATGATGACAAAATAGAAGTCAATATCACCACTTGGAGTAGAAACAAGTATTAAAAAAATAACCAGTGAAGCATGAAACGAAACATGACAAAGGAGTTATGCAACCACAACTCTAAAAAATTTGGGTACCAAAGAAGATTTGGTACCACGACAATAACCAGTTAATAATTCAAGGAAGCAACAACTGTATGATCAAGATGCCTCAATCACAAGAAAAGAATGGAAAAGTCCAACAAAGGCAGAAGAAGTGATCCCAATGCTAACAAGTAAATGTACTTGACTAAAATAGAGGCGAAAGCAAAAATTCACTTCTCAACCAAGAAGATCCCTTCTTTTCACTTCTCACTCACAATACAAAAAAACAACACATTACAAACATCATAGATAAAACTAGACAAAACAAAAAGACCTACATGGAAACTAATGGAGAAACTCAATCCTCAACAACAAAAGCCACTTGATGCATTGTCAAGCACCTACTCTTGATGGTCCATTATTAAGGATGCATAGGGCCCTATTCCATGATTGTGCATAAGGAACTAATTTTCCAAACCCGAGCACACATACACAACCCTGGAGCAAGGGATGGATTTGAAAAAAAATTCCACAAGAACCTTTCACTTCAAATCCTAAGTTATGTAAGTATGCAATTTATGAGTCTTGTAAATGATGCGACTTTGACTGAGTTTTAATAGGTTCATTTTTTCTATATGATTTTTACGTTGGTTTCTTGTGATACACAAAGGTGCACCGAGTCTTGATAAGTCACTTTGATCGCACTAATCACTCACATCCCTATTTTTTTGCATAAGTACACAAAAATCACATCATTTTACATGCGGATTTATGCACTTCAACACTAACACAAGTGCAAAATCACTTTCACAATTTTGGTCCTCCATCTACCTAACAATCAAACTCATTTGAGAAGCACTCTACATCAACCAACAAGAGAATAATATAAATGAGATCTTTGTGCGGAATTAGGGAAGTCTTAAAACATTAAAACATTTAATGATTTCAATAGGATCTAACTCAAACTTGGTTTAAGACTATTACATTAGAACTTTTTCTTCTCGAGCCAAGATCATTACACTATGCCACACAAACAGATATGGCATGGTTTGGTATATGACATAAGGTGTGGAAGAACAGTGGATATTGTAGCATGCATCTTCAAACAAATAGAAAATGCCAACACTAGATGGAGTAAGAAAAAGATAGTATTTGTAGCATCTCCTTTAACAAGAATTATTCATACCACCCTATCAAGAGGATGCAATCCATACTAGAAATTAGTACAAGAGCATGTAGATCATTGATAGCACAACCTAGCGGACACATATCTGCTTCCACACCCTCTAAACAAGAGCAACAAAAAAAGATGTGTGTTGATGGCTAGAATTGCAAGATTAAGAAGAAACTTCATGTCTCAAAGCCAATGGGAATCAAGATGATCAGATGAGGAGAAAGAAGATGCAACTTTGGAAGAAGAAAAAGAGATTGTGTTAATACATAGAAGAGATTCATATAGTTCTATAGAAGAGGTAGCACAAGTGCATGTTAGGACCTCCTCTTCAAAACCAATCCTTTTTTTTTTTAAGGAATTTCGCTCAAGGCCTAATCCCCTTGCTTAAATTAATAAAAGAACAATTGTACAGTGAATGGGCTTCATGCCCTTGGGATCCCCTATGTCCCACAAAATAGGGGTAGGACATCTAGGAGGCATAATATCTATGAGCATCCAAACCTAGTAGGAGACCTACGACTCAATAGGTGACTATATGATAAGAAAATCATCAATAAGTGTAAGATATGACATAATATGCACCCAAAAAGAAGGTATGAAAAAAACTAGAACCCATACAACTCTTATAAGGCAAGAAATTAGGATGGCTTCAATGCAAACTGGCATAATAGTACTAGTGATGAACATTGAGGAAACAATGGCTAGAATTCATCGGGCCCAAGAAGAATCAATGCAACATATGCAAGCACAAAGGACATCAAAAATTGGACCAAGAGTCTCTACTAATTCTACATAACCTATTATGCATAAAGAAAAAGCAACAAAACTAATAAGGATAGAAAATCAGGTTTTGCAAGGCAACTTTTCAACCCAATTGCAGATGTGTTTGATGAGGAACTCATGTTACACCACCAAAAAAGAAATCCACAAGTCGATTAGCATTGGTAAAACCTACCAAGTCATCTGAGTCAATTGGACCCTCACTTCGAAATGAAGGTTGAATAATAATACACTTTGGCACTACTAAATAAGAATTAAGGATTGAATAAAAGTTAGAAATCCTACTAAGACCCCCAAAACCTCAATTTGTAGATATCATGGATTTGGATGCATGTGGAAGACCACCACCTGAAACAGATAGAATTGTATGAGAATCTTCACTCATTCTCTAGTCATCCAAGCATGCAATTTCTATGGGCAAGGAAACTCAAAGAGCTTCACTTATTGTAGTGAAGATCTCGCCAACGTCTATAATCGCTACCACTACTCAGATAATTGTTGTTCCTATCATGTTTCCATTTGAGGTTCATTTCCTATGAAAACACGTCACCAAAAAAGAAAAAATTGGTACATCAAAGGTCCAATAAAAAATGCACTACAACTTCCCTTATTTAAACCTATTCTTGGATTTTCATCCTAACATACATGAGAACACACATATATTATCTTGGGGAATGAATCTCTATCAAGTTCCATGGAGAACAGATATCAAGATCAAATATCAATTGCAGGATTGTAAAAAGAGATAGTAAGTCTAAAAATAGTCCAAGCCCTATGCATAGAGACTATGGAAAGCAGATATGTGAAAGAATGAGACCATACAAAAACTACAAAAGAGTCTTCAACATATCAAGATCTAAGATTCTCATGGATTGCCACATAGGGAAGCTAAAGAAAACCATATAGAATCTCATGCAATATAGTAACAAAATCAGACAAGATCACAAAAATCTATTGGTATGTTTGAGAATGGATGTGCTTGTACCAATGTAACTAAAATCACAAAGAAAAATCACTTATGAGGAGGTAATACAAGAGAAAATACAGTTATAGGAGAAGAACACTACAAAAGATGCAATAGTCAATGATCTACAAAAGCAACTTTAAAATATACAAGCATGTTGTGATACATTAAGCAAAGCCTATGAAATCAGAACCCCTAAAGCATTTTTGGGGATGAAAACATGTAGGAAAGTATTGTGCATGACTCAAAAATTGTTGGATTTTGAGGTCTGTGGAGGCACACAAACAACACAAGGAAGAAGAAGAAGAATCTTGGAGCACAACACAAGAAAGAATGAATTACCAGATGAAGGTGCAAGGATAAGTAACCCATTAAGGTTATAAGCATATATACAAGTCGAGGGAGAAAAAAACTTGTAAAGCAGGAACAAAGTTCTCCGACAGTCATAAGTATGTCCACATATATCACTACTAAAATATATCAACAAATCCCCCTCCGGGAGTGATGTGATGAACAACGAGTTGGGACTTATGTTTAACAAAGTGCCAAGCTATACAAAAAGAGGTCAATCCACAAGAATTAAGCCCAAAGCTTTGCAAAAAACTTCAAACTTCTCCCTAGGTAGAGCCTTTGTGAAAAGGTCTACAATGTTATCCTATTTGGACACATATTCCAAATTGATCTCTCCAGTAGAGAACCTCTCCTTGACATAATGATAGTGCAACTCAGTGTGCTTTGTGCGAGCATGGAGCACAGGGTTCCTTGCAACTCCTAATGCACTCTGAATGTTAGCGAAGATGGTGGTGGCAAAAGACTAACCAACACCCAAATCAGCCAAGGGGCATCTGAGCCACACACACCCAATAGTCATTGTGAAAATTGCCCTATATTCAGCATCACAACTAGAAGTGGAAACAATATGCTGCTTCTTGCTCAACCAAGATATGCATGAGCTACCAAAAATGAAGCAAAAACCACTCATGGACACATGATTGTCATAGCAACAAGCCTAATGAGAGTAAAAAAAAGCATGTAAATTTGGTGGTAATGATCCCCTTTGGGATAAAATAATCCAAGTATTTGGGTACCAGTCAAGTAGCGAAAGATGCACTTAACTACTTGCCAATGATTGACACATGGGCAATGCATAAACCTCCTCATTTGAGAGAGACCAAACTAAATATCAGGCCGAATTGTGCATAATTAAATCAAACATACAATAGCTTGTTGATAGAGAACAACATCAAATGCATATCTACCATCATGAAGACTCAACTCTAAACATGTTTCAATCGGAGTGGCAATAGGTTTGCAATATTCAAGGTCAAAGCACTACAATAATGTGTCAATGTATTTTGTTTGATACAAATCTATTTCCCCATCAACTTGCATAAACCAAATGCCCAAATCTGAGATCTCAAAAGAGGCATGCAAATCATCCTTAAATTGAGCAATATGCTCCTCATTAGGAATAATGAGCAGTAGGTCATCGACATACACAACAATGATCAAAATTATAGCATCTGCACGCTTAACATATAAGGTGCTCTCACTTCGATTGTTTCTCAAAACCATGTGCAATCAAGTAGGCATGTATCTTTTCATACCAAGCACATGGTGCTTGCTTCAAACCATATAATTTCTTTTTCAAATTGCACACTTTGTTTTCATGCCTTTTCTGCACAAAACCATAGGGCTGAAATACATACACTTCTTCCTCTAGGTCACCACTTAGAAATGCAATTTTAATGTCCAATTGCTGTACATTTCAACCATGATGAGTTGTAAGTGCACAGATGCTATGAACAATGGTCATTTGGTATATGGGTGCAAAGGTCTCACCAAAATCAATGCCTCTCTCTTGAGCATAACCTTTTGCAACATGCCTAGCCTTATACATGTCAACTATTCCATCATGCTAACATTTCAGCTTGTATACCCATTTAGTGCCAACGGCCTTTTTTCCTGGAGGCAAAACGCATAAAGACTAGGTATCATTCTTCATAATAGCATCATTTTTTTATTGCATCGCATTCGTCCAATTTTCTGAATTTTTCGGTTCATCAAAAGAAATAGAATCATTCTCATCACAAAGACTAAAGGCAGCCATCAGTAGCAATCTGATGCAAAGGAGGCATTGAGAGCTTGAAGATGTACAATATGATAGAGGTGCATCTAATTTGCTATCCCTTAAAGTCTACACCAACCATTTAGGCATAGGTTTTGCCTCATCTATATCAACACTTTCATCAACAAGTGCATCATGTAAATCTATATCAGAAATGGAATGATCTGCATCATCATGTGAACCTTTAAAGGTTGAGAAATTGCATCATTTGGACCAATACTTGATTGTTCACCCAAAAAAAGAGGCAAAAAAGTGTCATACACTTCTTTGGTGCGAACTAAAGTCTTGTTGGTACATGAAAGAAATGGTTGAATTGCATCTTCCATAAAAACAACATCAGAACCAACCAAAAAGTGTTTACTTTGTGGATGATACAGACGATAGCCTTTGCTTTCAGAATTGTACCCAATAAAAGTACATATCACTACTTTATCATCCAACTTCTTGTGTTGTTGTTCAAGCAGTAATGCATATGTCAGACAACCAAAGACACACAAATGAGCAACAGATGGCTTGTGACCATGCCAAGCATTCTTAAATACTTGTATGCAAATAGGTTTGGAG
Source organism: Ceratopteris richardii (assembly GCA_020310875.1). NCBI lineage: Eukaryota > Viridiplantae > Streptophyta > Polypodiopsida > Polypodiales > Pteridaceae > Ceratopteris > Ceratopteris richardii. The sequence goes on from CM035443.1 coordinate 77,673,914, forward strand.
CCTATGTGTATCAATATGGCTTGCATAAGGATCTCAATAGATTAATAAACTTAGAAATACCTTTAAATTTGATGCCAGTGGCTCATTTTAAAGATGGCAGGTATGAGGATAGGCAAGGATGTGTCTATGTCTTCACAAATGATCTTGATAATACAAATGCCATGGGTCAATGCTAAGAGAAAGGAGCATGGGAGTAGAATCTATAACAATTTGAGATTCCTAGAACTATTAGGAATAACACTCCAGTAGGACCACAAAGGGAGAAAAGGCAGCAGACTTCACCAAATCCTTTTTTTAGGGAGGAGAGAAGCTATGCGTGAATTTCTCATAAGAAGGAGACATGAGTGGAATAGCACTGGAAGAAGTATGAGACCATATCAAGTAGCAAAGTGCATGAAAAATCAGTATGATGGATCTTTGGATCCCCATGACCATGTAGTTGAATATAAACAAATCCTTAGAGCGAAAGAAATACAAGATTATAAAACAAAATTTGAAGCATTTGGAGTGACTCTATTAGAACCTACCTTGACATGGTTTCTACCATTGAGAAAGGAAATGTTCATGGACATAAAAGGATTTCTAGAGGGATTTATAGGAGAATGATCTAAAACGATGATTAGGCACAACACTGGTACATTGATCCACACATTTAGGCAAAAAAATAATGAAGGTGTAAGAGAGGTAGCAAGAAGATTCAAACAATATTTGGATGAATGCCCTAGGAATGAAAAATCATAAATGCCTAAAAGATTGTCTTTATTCATAGAGGGATTAAATAATGCACAATTGAGGACTATGGTGTACTAGAGAAGATGTCATGACCTAGATTCATGTATGAAGGAAGCCATTGACATGGAAGACAACAAAGGGAACGATCTTCAAATTTTTGACCAACAAAGAGGCAATGCGACCAAATTACCACCAACAAAAGAGTTAGCCAATGCCATAGCTAAAGCTTTAAGAGCTACAAGTAGAGTAAATGTAGTTAACCCTAGAATGACACAAATTAAGAAATGTTATGTGTGTGGAGAGAACCATCCTATGCATATGTGTAATCATCAAAAGCCACAAAACTCAAAAGATAGGAGAACACTCAAGTATTGTAATTAGAAAAAAAATGGAAAAATCATACAAGAGATGAGTGTTTCTACAACAAAAAACCTATGAAGGAAAGGGATTACCAAATTCAAACAAGTCAACATAGAGATAGAGATTTTGTGGAACAACCTAGACCATATAGGACAAAAACCATCTATGCCAACCAATGTAGTACCAATAAAATATGTTGTAGTGGAATAAAATTTGGAAACGTCATTAGTACCATCTAAGGAGTACCTTGAAGATTATCATAGTCATCTAGAGGATTACTATGAACAACATAGTTGGGAGTATACTTATGATAAGGAACTTGATCTTCAAGCATTGGATTTAGGGAATGGGAGAATTGAAATGGATGCAAAAACCTTCATGTACATAACCAACAATTATATGTCAAACCCAAAACCTCAATTCAAAACAACACAGAAGGTGACATGTTATAGGTGTGATGGAGACCATTTTGTGAGAGAATGCACTAAACCACCTACATTGAGAGTAGAAGGAGCTTATTGTAAAGACTGTGGAAGAGAACATCCACAAAAACATCCACAATCTTTACAATAAGCTCCTTAACATCCACAAAAACAAAACATAAACGCTCACATTCCCCTAAAATCAATCGAGATTCTAGAGAATAAAGAAGATAAGCAAAACCAAGTAACGCTCATACAAATTTTGACAAGAGCACAGACAAGAGAATAGAAAAATAACACCGAAAGACGATAAAAGTGAGTTGAAAAGGAATGGTTCATGGAAAGAAAGGAGATCTTGTTGATATATTTAGGTAGTGATGTGTGTGAACACACAAGGACCGTCGTGGCACTTTTTTCCCTCTTTAGGAGGTTTTTTTCCCCCGGCTTGTATATATGCCTATTGCCCTAATGGGCTACTTATCTTTGTACATTCTTTAGTAATACATTCAATATTGTGTGTTTGTGCTCCAAGCTTCTTCTTCTTCCTTGTGTTGTTCGCGTGCTTCCACAGACGTCTAACTCCAACAATTGGTATTAGAGCAGGTCGTCGCTTCATCTAGGGAGCCGTCGACACTCCTCCGTTTGCAGACTCAGATTCGCACAAAATTTGGTGAGCATATTCAGGGTGATTCAAAGATCAAAACATCTTCGCTTTGTGGTGCCGAAATCGCGATCTGAGCTCGTTTCGGCCTCCGAACGCACTATCACAGCGCTTGTGTAGGCTATTTTGTCTTTTTGTGCCAAAGGTATATACCAGTTTCTGTTCGCCAATTTAAGCGTCTCGAAGTCTGCTACAAGTCTAGCAGAACTCGTCTTGGTAGTTCTGTTCAACTTTTTGAGATACAGTCAATTTTCTGCATCAAGGTATTTTAGTCATCGGCCATGGCTGAAAGTAGTGATGTATTCCGTATGTTGGCTGTTGAAGATAAGTTGGATGGTACCAACTACCCATTATGGGCTTATATGATGCGACATGTATTGGTTGCAAAAGGACTGTGGAACATTGTGCAAGGTGTTGAAAGACGTCCTGTTACACCTCTGACTACAGGTACTACAAATACAGGTGCTGGAGCTGATGAAGATGGTGTCGAAGATGATATTCCGCAGATTCCTGTTCGTGCTACTGTTTCTACTGCACCTACTGCAGAGCAGATTCGCTGGGATGGCAGAGATGCCCAAGCACATGCATTGATAGCTTTTTCTGTCAAACGTGCCATTATTCCTCACATTCGCTCTTGCAGAATAGCTAAGAATGCTTGGGATACACTTACCACATTGTACCAAGCTAGGATGAGGCTCGTGTTGCTTACCTCTGAAAGCAGTTGGAGAGTGAGCACATGAATGAAGGTGATTCTATAGACAGTTTCTTAACGAAGATCAAAGACTTGAAAGAACATTTGATTTCTGCTGATGAGGTTATACTAGATAGCTCACTTGTGCAGACCGTTCTGAATGGTCTTCGTGATTCATATCAGAGTTTTGCTTCTACTCTTCAGTTGATGATGAGAGGCAATCCAAATGCCTTATCATTTGAGGAGTTAGTCTAGGTTCTGTTGCAAGAAGATCAGTCCAGGCAAAACAGGTCCATTATGCGAGTTGCAGATCAAGCTTTCTTGGCAAGTCAGAAGGGCAAAGGAAAATGGAGCTCTTCAACTAGTAAGCAGAAATCTGCTAATTCTGCATATTTGAAGAAGGAAGATAAAGATGAGAAGAAATCAGAAAAGCAGAAATTGTTTTGTAAGTACGGTAAAGGGAATGATCATATCATAAAGAACTGTCCAAAACTGGTTGCTAAAGAGGCAAAGAAGAAAGAGGCTGGAATGGTTGTTGCAGAGGCCTCTACACCAAAAACGGAGTCTACTAATCTTGTGTAGGAAGAAGAATGGGTGTTTACTACTGTTTGCAGTTTTGACCCATCTTCTCATGAGCAGTGCATGTCTGCAGTAGACTCAGATGTTTGATATTTTGACAGTGGGGCGACCAAACATATTACCTCGCAGTGCAGTTTCTTCTCTTCACTCGAGCCTACCCCTACAGGGAATACTGTTACATGCGCCAACAACTCCTCTTATCCTGTTATGGGAGTTGGTAAGATCATTTTGACTATTGCTGATGGTAGTTCTTTCACTTTGTCAGATGCTTTATTTGTGCCAGGGATCAAAAAGAACTTGTTATCAGTTTTTGCATTAGCCAAGATTGGCTTGGTTGTGAAATTTGTTGATGACAGGTGTACAGTTCATGATCTATCAAATGGCGATGTGATTATTGCTTCTGGCATTTTATGTCGTGGGCTGTATAAGCTCATAGACTATGAAAGATCTGAAAATGATTTGGCATGTGCAGTAAATGATTCTCAGGCTATGTCAGATGCAAAGCTTTGGCATGCACCCTTTGGTCATCTGAATTTTGTTAGTTTGCTACGCCTGCAGAAATCTGAAATTGTGTCCTCTTTGCCCAAACTTGAGGCACCTGGAAAACATGTTTGTGAAGGCTATATTTTGGGCAAAATGCAACATTCCTCCTTTCCAAATGATGGTTCAGTTCGGGCTACACACAAATTGCAACTTGTACATAGTGATATTTGTGGTCCTATGCAGGCACCCTCTTTTGGAAATTACCTTTACTTCGTGACTTTCATTGATGATTTTTCCAGGCATGCATGGATATATCCACTCAAAGCAAAGTCTGAAGTGTTCATGTGCTTCAAACAGTTTTTGGTTTTGGCTGAAAATCTGTCAGCATGTAAAATGGGCACCCTCCGTTCTGATCGAGGGGGGGAATATGTCTTCTGATTTTAATGCATTTTTGGCTGAACATGGGATAAAACACCAGTGTACAGTGCCGTATACACCTCAAAAGAATGGAGTTGCTGAACGGAAGAACAGGTCTCTCATGGAGATGGCTAGGTGTATGGTCAAGAGTCAGGCTTTACCTCATAGTTTTTGGCTTGAGGCTGTCATGTGTGCAGCATATGTACTGGAGAGGTGTCCCACTAAAGCGTTGCAGTCTATCACTCCATATGAGGCTTGGGCATGACCGCAAGCCATCTGTTGCACATCTGCGTGTTTTTGGTTGTTTGGCATATGCACTAGTGCTTGAACAACATCGCAGAAAATTGGATGATAAAGAAGTAAAATGTATTTTTGTTGGGTACAATTCTGAAAGTAAAGGCTATCGTCTGTATCATCCATAGACTAAACGCATTCTGGGTAGCCGTGATGTTGTCTTTGTGGAAGATGCTATTCAGCCATTGCTTTCATGTACTAAGGAGACATCTGTTAGCTCCCAAGACATGTATGATACTTTGATGCCTCTTTTTACAGGTGGATAGTCTAGTGCTGGTCCCAATGAGGCAACTTCTTAGCCTTTGCAGGTTTCATATGATGATGCAGATCATTCCATTTCTGATGCAGATTTACATGATGCACTTGTTGATGAGAGAGCTGATATTGAGCAGGCAAAAACTATGCCAAAATGGCTCGTGCAGACTTTGCGTGACAGCAAATTAGATGCACCTTTGTCATATCGTACTCGCTCAAGCTCTCATAGTGCCTCCTTTGCATCAGATTGCTATGCTATGGCTGTGTCTAGTCTCTGTGATGAGAATGAGCCTATTTCTTTTAATGAAGGACATAATTCAGAAAATTGGATGGCTGTTATGCAATCTGAATATGATGCTATAATGAAGAATGGTACATGGTCTTTATGTCACTTGCCTCCTGGCAAGAAGGCCATTGGCACTAAGTGGGTATACAAGCTGAAGCGTAAACCTGATGGTACAATTGACAGGTATAAGGCTAGGCTTGTTGCAAAGGGTTATGCGCAGGAAAGAGGCATTGATTTTGATGAGACCTTTGCACCTACATGCCGTATGACTACTGTTCGGAGTATTTGTGCACTTGCAGCCCATCATGGTTGGAATGTACATCAGTTGGACATCAAAAGAGCATTTCTGAATGGTGACTTGCATGAAGAAGTGTATGTTTTTCAGCCCCGTGGCTTTATGCAGAAAGGGCATGAAAACAAGGTGTGCAGGTTAAAGAAGGCATTATATGGTTTAAAGCAAACACCACGTGCTTGGTATGAGAAGATACATGCCTATCTAGTTGCACATGGTTTTGAGAACAGTCCAACTAAAAGCACCTAATATGTTAAGCCTGCTAATGATGTGCTTCTAATCATTGTTGTCTATGTTGACGACATGCTGCTCACTGGTCCTATTGAGAAGCATATTGCTGATTTCAAGGCTGATTTGCAACAACCTGAATCAATGTACCATTTTTCCTTTGATTGCCTCCATTTGGTCTTCCATTCTTCAACCAACAATCACTAGCATAGTGTCCTACTTTACCACAATGATAGCATGTTATACCTTTATGAGAATTATAGGAGCCTCAGCCTCTTCCTCTACTTCTACCTCGACCTCTTCCTTGTGTGTTGGCATTTGATGCATCCTTGTTGTCTTCCGAAGTGTTTTGATTGTAGTTGGAGTTGTTGTGACCTCATCCTTTTCCTCTTGAGCCTCCTCTTGAGTTCCTTCCTTTACCTCGACCTTCATATAACATTTGGTTGTGGCTTTCCTTTTCTTTGGGACATCCAAAGTTAAGCTCTTTTGTGACAAGATGAGGGATTAGTTGTTCAAAACCTGGATATGCATCTTTCAAGTTAATGGAAGTTATAAAACGCTTCCATCTTTCATCTTCTCTCAACCCATTGAGAGTATAACACACAAGATCTTCGTCTTCAACCATTGTGCCAATAGAAGCTAAAGCATTGCTTAGCTCCTTAATCTTCAAATTATATTCAACTATGGATTGACTCGAACTTTTCTTGATTGTGTTCAACTCATTCTTGAGTTGGAGTTTCCTAGCCTTGGTATTTGTTGAATACATCCTTTCAAGAGCTTCCCAAGCATCCTTATATTTCTCTAGATGTTGAATATGCCCTACCATGGCATTAGTAATGACTTGCAAAATGAGGAACATGACTCTCCTATTCCTCTCTTCCCATTCTTTTGCTTGCCTCCTTTGGACTTTGGTCGCCATAGCTTGATTGATTTGACGTTGAGCATCATATCCGCTCACAATACCCCATAAGCCTTTGCCCATTAGGTAGTTGGTCATTCTAAAATTCCACATAGGATAGTTATCCTTATCCAACTTCTCTACTTGTTGACCCAAGTCAGCCATTGAAGAGTATCAAAGACTTTGAGAGTTACCTCAAATAGTTATATTGTCCTTTGCTCTTGTGTTTGTGAAGCTCCTCCTTGTTTTATAGCTCCTCTTTTGCTTTGCTTTTTCTCAAGCTCTGTTGATAAAGCTTCAGCACCAAGTTTGCTCTGATACCAACTGTAGAGAATGAGTTCTCCTATGCACAACGGAAATGTGTAGTGAAACCTTGTATGTCCAACACTTGGACAAACAACTACACCTTAGATAGCTTGATGCTCTCAATAGAAAACTCAAATGGACTTGAGCCTTTAGCCAATCAAAGTAGAGAAAGAGAGCTTTCTAACAAGTTATAAATAACTTAATTTGGACAAGTTTTGATTAAGAAACACAACTGACAAAGATGAACTACCTATCCACACAGGTATGCTGAAGAACTGAGCTTCACTCTCGAACTGATAACTCTCTGAATATATATATTCTTTGAGAAAGATATTTGGTACAGAGAAAGTAAACACAAATAGCTTTCCAACAAGCTAAAAAACAGGTAATTTGGATGAGTTTTGGTAAGGAAACTCAACTGACCAAAATAGACCACCTGCACACATAAGTACACTGTAAAACTGGACTTTACTCTCTGACAGATATCTCACAGAATATAAATCTTCTAAATAAGATATATGGGAACTGAAAGTAGATGCCAATAGCTTTGCAAAAAAACAAAAATCAAGCAATTTGGATATGTTATGGTCTGAAAACTTAACTGATCAAAATAGACTACTTGTCTACATAGGTATACTAAAAAACTAGACTTCACTCTTTCATGGATACCTCACAAATTGTATAAGCTTTCAAAGAGATATTTTATATTTACAATTTGCACGAGATAAGCTTTCAAATGAATGTTTAAATGCAAGAAATGGTTACATATACACTGAGATATGAGCTCCACAAGAGAGCTATGTACAAACTGACATGCGACTGGAAGGTGTCTAAGGGAAGACAAAATGACAAAATGACTAAATCCGACTACTGGGAGCTCTTGCCTCTTTCTCTCCTTGTTTTGAATGTGCTCCCACTTCACTTTTATAACCAATGAGCATGTGAAGAAGTTTGTGCCTCCTTCTTAACTCACCAGTTTCCCCACTACATGCCACTAACTACAAGGCAAGATATTGTATCTCTTACTCATGAATTTTGACTAGACTTTTTCTTTTATTATCTTTTCCTTTTTTCTATAATTTTCCTTTATCTTTATATTTGGTAAATTTATCCAAGCATGGATCATATGAAAATGAGGTTGTACATTTATCTTCAACAGTCATAGTCTCAGAATCACATGAAAATTGGCTCATTTCGGCCTCTGAATGCACTGTCACAGTGCATGTGGAGGCAATTTTGTCATTTTGTGCCAAAAATATATAGAGGTTTTGATTAGCCAATAGAAATGGGTTCATAATCAAGGAGAAAGAATAATTACAATATCAAGGGGTCTGCTAAGATCATATATAGAGATAGAGTGTATACAACATAGTATCTGCAAAATATGTAGAGAACATATGGTAGGGGGTGTGCAAGGGGGCATCTTGGGCATGCATTTCCACGACTCTAGCACATAATAAAACTCATAAGAGGCTTTTAAGGTCACAAACTAACCTCTTTAACCAATCAAAAACATATATATGTCAAAAAGTGAGGTCCAATCATATCAAGAGGCGACCTATTCCTTCTTAAATCAAAGTTTTTTCATTATAGACATGATTTGATGCCTCCAACTTGTGAAAATCATTCTCCTTTGATTGTGGATGATGTTGATGGTGAGACTTGGGGCATATTCCCACAATCTTGAGCTTGAAATGCTTCTTTGCTTCCAACACTCCCCCTCAATCTCAAGTCCTTTTGCTTCATCGCTTCATCCTAAGTCTCTTATGTCGATTGCTTCCTTGAATCCTCCAGGCTTTGTACCTTCAAGAAAGGTTTTCATCATGTCTGCAACCTACAATTTAGTGTTAAAGTACCTTATATCTACCTCTTTTTCCATCACATTTTCTCCAATGAAGTGGCAATGACTCTATGTGCTTGCTCCTTGCATGAAACATTGAATTCTTCGCTAGGTAGATGCTTGAAATGTTATCTCCATAAAAAGGAAACTCCTCCAATTCCACTTCTAGGTCCTTAAGTAGCTTCTCAAGCCATAATAGCTCACATGTAGCCAATGTTAAACCTCTGTACTCAACCGTTGTGTATGAAAGAGCAAAAGTGGGTTGCTTTTTAGAGCTCCTTGAGATCACTTTTGTACCTATCATGAAGTGACATACCTTGATGTACTCCTTTGATCATCCTTGCTACCTACCCAATCAGCCTCACTATATCCTTTGGCATTCAGATCATCACTATAAGAGTAAAATAGACCTTGTTTGATGGTGTGATTGATGTATCTAAGCAATTTTCTTATTGCCATAAGATAATCATGAGTGGGTGCATGCTAAAATTGAAAGTGTACACCTACTACATATGCAAGATCAGGTCTAGTGTATGTAACATAAATTAATGAACCAATTATGCTTCTATATATTTTAATATCTTGTATAGCCTCTCCTTAACTTGCAAAAAACTTTGTATTGGGCTCCATGGGCTGAGAAAGTGGCTTACAACCACTCTTACCAAACATGTATAGCACATCCAACAAGTATTTTCTTTGAATCAAGAAGATGCCATTGTGTGCATAGATTACCTCTATTTTCAAGAATTACTTTAGGTTCCAAGATCAGATCTTTTGAAATCCTTTCCTAGCTTTGATTTGATATCTTTAATACCTGGAATATCACTTCCCATGATGATCAAATTGTCCACATAGATGTATATGTATACCATCTCGTCTCCTTGCTTCTTCATATAAAGTGATGGATTTGCAACACTTTCTTTGTATCCACAACTTGATAAATAATCCAACTAACCTCTGATCCTAGGCCTTAGGGGTTTGCTTTAGTTTGTATAATGCTTTCCTTAGCTTGAAAACATGATTTGGGCACCTCGTACTAGCAAATCCTTGAGCTTGGATCATGTAGACTACTTCTTCAAGCTCTCCATTGAGGAAGGGATTCTTCACATCCAAATGATATAAGCTCCATTTCTTTGATGTGGCAACTGCAATCAAAGTCCTAATTGTTGGCATCTTGGCCATGAGGTTGAAAGTTTCATCATAATCTATCCCATAGCTTTGGGAAAAGCCTTTCACCACAAACCTTGCTTTGTACCTAGCAATGGAACCATGTGAATCTCTCAATTTTGTAAACCCAATTATTACCTATCACCTCCATGCCTTCTTAAGCTGGTACTAAGATCCAAGTATGGTTTTCATCAAGTTCCTTGAGATCTCCCTTCATTTCCTCTTGCCATTCCTTGCAATCCTTAGCTTCTTCATAGCTAGTTGGTTGTTTGCCCTTGATTATCTGAGTCATGTGTGCATAATACTTTGCAATGAAATTATTGTATGTTAAACTTTGAACTAGATATCTTACTCTTGAGGACCTTTTCTCACTTCCTTTAGGGGGTGGTTTCCATCTTCTTTATTTTTTTTCTACACTCGTGAGGTTTGAATTTCTTCTATCTCTTCATCTTCTGGCATGCTTTCATCTACATAGCTTCCTTCATCAATTCCAATCTTCTCTTTGCCTTTGAATTTGCTTTCTTCAAAGCTAGTCTCTCTTTCACTAAGCCTTCCACTTGATGGTGAGGTTGTCCTTGTGTTGAATGAGTTTCTTGGTTCACTTAAATCCATGCCTTCTCGAACTCTATCAAAATTCTTTTTATCTGTCAACCTATTATAAACTTTTGCATGCATAGCAAGGCTTCAACTCATCAAAGACAACATCCCTACTTACCTCCAACACCTTGTTGATGGGTTTATAGCATTTATACCCCTTTTGTTCCATAGAATCTAACTTTGACCTCAACTCTTGAGGTACATGTACATAGCATATACAACCATAGATTCTAAGATATGAATTGCAATGTTTTCTTCAACTCCATGCTTCCTCAGGGGTTAAATGAGGTATACCTGATGCAGGACATCTATTCATGATGTATGCGGCTATATATGTAGCATCTCCCCAATAACAATGCGGCATATTCATTTTGTTGAGCATAGACCTTGCTACCTCTGCTATGTGTCTATTCTTTCTCTATTCGTTGAGCATAGACCTTGCTACCTCTGCTATGTGATCTATTCGTTTATGTCATAGCTCAAACTCTGCTATCCTCTTGTCTCCATATGTGACATACATTGAATGGTGTGGCTGATTTATGTCCATTGTGAACATTGTCCCTTTTCTTTTTTCCTTTTTCTATGAGCTTAAAACCTTCCTTTGGATCCTTAAAAAAGGATCCTCTTTCATTGAAACTAACTTGGTAGTCTCTTTCTACCATTTGGCCTACCAAAATCAAGTTTTTGGTAATAGTAAGGACATGTAACACCTTTGATAAGGACTTCGCCCTTTGATTCCCTTCCAAACTGATTCCTCCAACATGTTGAATGGCATGCTTTGAGTTGCCACTTGTTTCCACATGTCCTTGATGCTTTTGGACCTACAAGTTACTTAAAAGATCCTTCTGACATGACATATGATTGCTATATCCATTGTCTACATACCATACATCTTCACTTACTTGAGTTGTATCTTCATCGTACCTCATGGCAAGTAAATAATCATTCACTTGGCTGGGTGAGGTGCTTGGATAGTTACCTTGCCCTCTATAATTGTTGTTGTTGCTTTGATTCCCTAGTCTTTGAGATCTATGGTAACATTCATTTGCAAAATGACTCGGCTTACCACATACAAAGTATCCATTTGAAGTGTGTTGACCTCTTCCACCAAATCTTCCACCTCTTTTTTTGTTTGTTTCTCTTCCACCTCTTTGAACTATATTTTTTTGTTTTCCTTGACCTCCTTGATTGCTTTGATATCTTCCTCATCCTCTTGTAGCACCTTGGTTGTGTCTTCTTCGTCCTCTACTTGCATACAACAATTTCCCTTGGCTATCCTTGGCATGATTACCACCAAGGCTCATATCCTCTATCACCATGAGAATCAATACTTGATCACTGAATCAAGAAGGGATTCCCTTACATATACTGAAGTTGTGAAGACCCTCCACTTTTCATCATCCGTAAGTCCATTGAGGGTGTGGGATATAAGATCCTCATCATCTAGGGCACAACCAATTGATCCTAGAGCATCTACAAGCTCTTTATACTTTTATATGTAATCAATAATACCTTGACACGATCCTTTTTTGAGATTATTTAGCTCATTCTTGAGTTGAATTTTCCTAGCTTTTGTGGAGGTGGAGTGCAATCTCTCTAAGCACCCCCACACCTTCTTTGATGTATCTAAATCCTAAATATGTCCTACCATGGAGTTGCTAATATGCCGAGATAAAATAAAAATGACTATTTTGTCCCTTTCATCTCACTCTCCCACTGCTCTTCTCTGGTCATTGGTTGGATTTAACTTATCTACATAGGGTTTTGGCTCTCCACTACTCACAAGTCCCCCATAAACCTTTCCCCATCAAAAAATTGCTTACTCTAAATTGACATGGTTGGTAGTTTCCTTTTTTGAGCTTCCCAATCTGAGAATTGAGATCTGCCATGATGCCTTCTAGATTTTTTGAACCTCCCCCTTGATGCAATGAATTTGAAAAATATGGATAGTACATGTAGATATTGTAGATGAAACATTCCTACTAAAACTAGACTTAGAGAGCTTTCAAATGAGAGTAAAATCACTCCATTTTGACACTTGATGATGCCTCAAGCATATGTATCAAAAGAGAGTACTTGATCTTTTCATAGAGTATTATCTAATTGCACAGACAATGTTCTGACATTTCTTTGAACTTGTGTAGGCACTGATCCTGAGATTGATACCAATAAAATCAGAATTAAGATTTCCAAAAAGACAAAAATCACTAGAAATTATTTGATAATGAAGCAGAAACAAGAATGGCAATATGAGGGGGTTTGTCAAGATCATATATAGAGATAGAGTGTATGAAATGTAATCACTATAAAATATGCAGAGAACAACTAGTAGGGGGTGTGCTTAAGCAAGGTTGAAGATTAGGCATACATTTCTGTGACTCTTAAGTCATAATACAACTCACTAGAGGCTTTAAAGGTCACATACCAACCTCTTTAACCAATCAAAAACATATACATGTCAAAAAAGGAGGTCTTATCAACCCAAGTAATTTGATCTTATAAATATAAATGTATAAAATATGCTTATACATTATCACATAACACGGGCAAACTTTAGACATGGCAATTAGTGTTCAATCCCCAATGCTCTACTTTGCCTTTTGTTGCAGTTCAATGGCATTTTCTATTTGATCTTTGATGCTCTACATTGGATTTACTCGTCATCTGATAGAGTTGAGCATAACATATGTGATTTCTAAGTAAGAAATTGGTGTAACTAGCATTCTCAGACAACTTAAACTCCACCATAGTTGAGATCACCTGCTCAAAGCTCTAGGGAAAAAAATCTCCTTTTGCTTCTAACATATGAAGCATATTGTAAAAAATTTGAAAATTGCACACTCAAAAACAATAAGTGTGACACAAAATGGTCATCGTGGATAGCTATAGTTGTAGCTGCATTGAGTCATTTTGGGTTCAAAACCCTACAACAACTTCCCTATTTCGCTTCCACCTTGGGCATCCACCTTGTTAATCATGCATGAGATAGGTGCTCTAGCATTGATAAATCAAGTCTCCCTCTATCAACTTGAAAAGAAAAACCCTTTGTTGCACACTCTAGGACTAGGAAGATGATGATTGCACATGATTGAATTATAAGATATGAACCTCACCAATCTTAAACAAGTCCACACATGTTAGCATGGGTGGTTGGGCCTTCTATCTCTTGGGGCGTTGGAGAGGGTTCAAGCCCCCTCTATGGCAAGACGTGTGTGGGATTAAGTCCAATGTAATGCCTTTGGACCATATTAAACTAGATGCCCTCGGACCATATTAAGCCATATGCCTTTGGGTAGTTCTTCCTATGTTTCGCTTCATGTAGCTTAACCCCTACTTTGTGGGATACAGGGAGTCCCATGGGTACTATGCATGTTCATTTCTACAATTGTTCTTTCAATCAATTCAAGCAAAGGGAGATTAGGCTTTGGCCTAAATTGCTCTCTTAAAAAGAATAAAAAAATATTGAACAAGCACAAATTGGCTCTTCAAACATGCTCTTCTTTCCTTTAGGTTTTGAGTTCTACTCCCTTTGGCAGAAAATGATCCATTATTGTGCTTTCTTGCATCTTTTTGTTGCGAGAAATGCAAAAGGATATTAGAATAGTAGAATTTGAATCAATTATACCTTCACATGCACTTTCTTGGATAGCATAAGTGCCTTCGTACAAGCCTACATAAAGTTACTCTAAATTGAACTTTTTTTTATCACAAATGATGGGAAAAAGAAAGAACTTGCAAGCTTGAGGGTTTCCAAATTGATGAAGAAAAATGAAGAAGCACTTGAGGGCTTTGAGAAGAAGTTTGTGTTGAAGAAGATGATCGATGAAGCTACCATGAATCCTCCATGCACTTTGATACAAGTGTGAAGAAGTAGGGCATTAGAGCAACGAGATGATAGAGAGATGAACATCCTCCCAACCTTATGCCTCTATATATAGCTCTCTCCAAGAGACAACCCTCTTTGCAGGTTGATACTATCCATCCAAGTATTG
>CM035443.1:77693413-77703413 GCA_020310875.1 Ceratopteris richardii
AATGAAAAACTAAGAAACTATAGAGATATGACTATTTCGATAGAGGTTAAACCTATATCTTCTTTCTTCTCTCTTCTTCTCCTTTATATTTGTGTAAAAGTTTTATACGTCATCCTACATGTCCAGGTCTCTTTCACTTATGCTCTATGATTTGTAGGACTTTGGGATCTTGCACCATCAATTATTCCACATTTCGTGTCGTTTCAACAATTTAAATTAAATTAAAAAATATGTAAGATTTGATTCACCCCACCTACAACCAAACACATTTTCCCAAGATCAACTAGCATATTATTAAAGTTCAAAACTCATTGTTTTTGTTAAAGAGATCCCTTTGATGTGAATCATAATAGACCGTGCATTAAGAATAAGTTTAATGATACATTTCACAATGCAACAATTAAGATAAAACAAGGGACCATTAATCAACTATGGGAAAGCGATCAGCTAGTCTAGAGTCTAGTCCAATATGATGGACTAAACCAAAGACATACTAGTTCAATATGGTGGACTAGATCCAAAGGCAAATGGTTCACCAATCTAGTGGAATACTCCATTTTGTTAGATTGAACCAATGTGGAGGACCAAGCCATGGTCTACATGAGTCAAGATGAAGAACTAGTCAATTAAAATCTATTAAAACCAGTCAAGCCTACCCAATCAATTAAAATCTAGAGCAACGCACTTATGCACATTTGTTAGCATTCTATTGTTTCCACGTAATCAAACAAGTTGAGGGTGATGCAAAGGCTTGAGGTGGGTGACTACTGTATCACGAATTTTTAGTACACTCACTTTAGTCTCACATTCACACTTATCTTAGGACTAATGTTGCATTTTTTTGGTTCACCCATGCTAGAAAAAAGATCACATAATTTTTGCTTCTCATGACATCATGACTCGTATAGTCCACCATTCTACTTATTAGTCCTCACTTGTAGTTATCCCTTATCCTTATATCCATTAAAAGCTATATAATTCACTCACACCTCTTCTATACTTAGCTTACTCCTTTATTCATCTCTTAAGGCATAGATACTCATCCCTACCTATATCTCTTCACCATCTTTCTCCCTAACTATCTCATTCTCTCCCCCCCCCTCTCTCTCTCTCTCTCTCTCTCTTTCTCCCTATCTCTTCACCTCTGTCCCCATCTTTTCCTCTCTCTCCCTATATATATATATATATATATATATATATATATATATATATATATACATACATACATACATACATACATACATACATACATACATACACACACATATATATAAGCGTGTGTGTGTATATATATTTCTCACTCCATATGTATTGCTCTTGTCCCCAACTAGATCGTGGTGTGACTGATCTTATCATTATGCATCAAGGTTCAAGGTCGACTATCCTAGACAAGGTTGAATAGACCATATAATGGTAAACACAACATGGTCAACTCACAGAATAGGGTTGAATAGGAACATATAATGGTCAACTTAACATGGTTGGCTCACATGACCATGGTTGGCTTGTAGCCTATCCTTAGTTCTAACAACCCAAGAATGATGGTCAAATTTTAGTTTTATCATTTTCAAATAAACCAATAATTATCATCAAAACAATCTATCATGGTTGATTGAACGTATACCATGGTTGATTTGCTAAGATGAAAATTGTCTATTCCTTGAAAAAACTGAATAAAAGTACATTATGGACCTCTGATACACTTGTAGAAGAATTTAAGACACTTGTATTGGTGCGAAAGAAACTTGAACACAAATTGGGAAAAAGGGAATAAATTGCCTATAATTGGTTTTTTCATCTCTTTTTGAGCTTTTTCGTAGCCTATGTTGCCTTGATAATGCTTATTGAATTTCATTACAATCTAAAAAAGTGACCAAGTTTTGTCAAGGATGCACCTTAAGAAGCAAAGCACCTTAGCAAGCAACAACCCACTTTGATGCCAATTATTGGAGTTTTGGAAGTGGGAACACACATAAATATCATGGGGAAGAAGAAGATGCTTGGGATCACAACACACAAGATAAGTATATCATTAGGCTTATGGTCATATATACAAGCAAGAGGGAAAAAACTCTCAAAGAGGAAAAAAGATGCCCTAGCAATTCTTAGTGTGTTAATGCACATCACCACCAAGTATACTAATAAGATGCTTCAAGCTAACTTGGTGTATGTCAATGTGACAATGGTCAACAACTCTAGTGGAATTCTAATATAGTAAAGTTTAGGAGCAATAAAATGCACAAAATGGTTTTATTTGGTTTGCTTGCAGCATTCCATTAATTTTACATCTTCATCTCAAATTTCTATCACATCTTCTTTTTTCTTGAAGTATTTTCATCATCCTACTATTTCATTAAGGCTTGAAATTTTGAAATAACGACTCATACATCCTCAAGACCCCCTTTATCCTCACTTTTTAGCAGATTATACCAAGTTGATATGCAAGTTTTGATCCTTGAATCTTCATTCTAGGAAGTGGCTACCACTATGGCACCTTCTTCCATCTCCATTTGTAGATGTGTTAACCTTTCATCTTACCTCCCTCTCCTTTGTTTGCTTATTATTGTGATACCTTTTATGATACATCCTCAAACTTTTTGTATTCCTTTAATGGTTACACAATAATGTCCAATTGGGGGATATATCCTTTTTAAAATTTTTTATGAATATCTTGTAATCTAATATGCATTTTAGGTAAGCTTTAAAAAATGTAGAACTTATATGAAATCAAACTACTCCAATATTTGATAAGTTTGTTTACCTATTTTTAAACATAAATCTAGTTACATTTTTTTCTTGCAGTTATATTCCTTGTTTTGATTGAACTATAACATTTGTATAACCTTGGTATCAAGAGATGTGACCTTTTCCCAAAATTGGACAAGAAAGATGTGATTTTTTAATCACATAAAAAATGGCAATGTGCAACTTTGTTAGATCCCTGTAAATTTTATTATCCTTTATATACACTTCCTCACTCTACCTCATTTCTCCATAAGGGATTTCATCATGTTATAATATTTTCAGTTTTGATCTAGATCTGGAGAATTTTCATATGTTTATAAGCTCCTTTATTTAATTGATTGTCTAATATGTGTACACAAAAATATGGTGACAATGTGACTTCTTTTAAATGCTACAAAAATTGAATTTTTGTTACTATACCCCATGCAATCATGCACGAGGTGCATCCATAACATTTCACAATGTATTAATAAATATGGATTGTACAAAAATAAGCAATCCAAATGATTATGGATGCAAATAAAAGCTAGAAGAAAAAACTCTCAAAAAGGGCAAAAATTGTCCCTTTAATTCTAATTTTGTTCATGCACATCACTACCAAAATACACTAAAAAAATTCTCCCGCAAGTGATATGGTTAAAAAGGTTTGGTAGTGATCTATAAGGAAATACCAAGTAATGTGGAGTAAGATCATTCCATAGAAGGGAGTGAGCAATAAGATCTACAAAAATATTTGAGCATTTCATGAGATAGATCCTTCTCAAAAAGGCCTTCAACATTATCCAATATGGTCACATACCACAAATTAATCTCTCTAATAAAGAGTTCATCCCTAAAATTATGATAGTGCACCTCAACATGCTTAGTGTGATCATGAAACATTGGGTTCCTTGCAAATGTCAATGTGCTTTGACTATTAATAAAGATGGTAGTAGTAGGAGTATGAAAACAACAACCAAATCAATCATAATGCATATGAGCACCACACATGCAAATTGTAACTACGGAATTTTCCCTATACTCATGCTCACAAATAGAAGTGTCCATAATAGGTTGCTTCTTGCTCAACCAGGATATGCATGAGCTACAAAACATGAAGGAAAAACTAATTATAGACACACAAGTGTCATAACATTTAAGCAAATCAAAGATAAAAAAACATGTAAATTTGTTGGTAGTGATACTCTATTAAGATAAAATAACTCATGTTATTGTGTATCTAGATAAATAGATAAAGGTATGTTTAACTACCAACCCATGCTTAACACTTAGGCTATGCATAAACTTGCTCATCTACAAGAAATAACATCATATGCCAAGTCAATTGATCCATACATATAGACATCCAATTCCTTATTGATAGAGAAGAGCATCATATGCATCTCTTGCAATGTCAAGTCTCAAATTTAAACCTATCTCAAGATGAGTCATAATGGATTTGCAGTCCTCAAGGCCAAAATGCTACAACAAATCATCAATGTATTGTGTTTAACATGCAACAATGCCTCCATCAAGTTGAATAAACTGAATTCCCAAAAAATGATGCAAAATTCCCAAATTGTCATTTCAAAAGAGGCATGAAAAATAGTCTTAAACTCAACAATATACATCTCTTAGGACCAATGAGCGATAGTGTAAATAACAATGATTAGAAGCACATAATTCAAATGCTTCACATAAAAGATGCTTTCAGGTGGACTATTCTAACGTCTATGTGCTAACTATGGAGTTGAGAAAGACATACCTCTTCGTGAAATTCCCCACCTTATATTTCTTGCCTTTTTTGCACAAAACTATGGAGTTGAGAAAGACATACCTCTTCGTGAAATTCCCCATTCAAAATGCAATTTCGATGTCCATTTGATGTACATTCTAAAGGTTCGTCACCTAGAAGTGCACAAATACAACGAATAAACATCATATATGATAGGCAAGAGAAAATTTCTCATCATAAGCAATGACTTTCTCTTGAGCCTAACCTTTGGACAAAATCCTCGTCTTATAATGATCAATGCTACCATCATACTTGTGTTTCAAATTTTCCGAAATACTTTTTTCCAAAAGGTAGATCACACAAATTCCAATTACCATTCTTTACAATGAATACCAAATTCTCATTTCATAGTATCCACCCAATTTTCTAGCTTGTGTGCTTCAACAAAGAAAAAGGGTCCATTGTCATCACAAAGGCTATAAAAAAATATCATATAACAATTGATGTAAAAGAAGCACCATGAAAGCATAAAGCATTACAATAAGGCAAATATGCATCAAATATATTGTATTTTAAAGTCTAATCTAGCCATTTTTGTATAGTTATTGTCTCACTAATGTCTTATGTCTCTTCAATAAGTGCATCATGTAAATTTACATTAGAAAGTGAATTACTGTTATCCTCATTCAAAACCTATAAAATTTGAGAAACTCCCTCCTTAGGAGATACATTTGATTGCTGACCAATGAAGAGCAACAAAGTGTCATTTACATCATTTAAACTACTTGATGTCTCTTTAATAAATGAAAGCATATGTTAAATTGCATCCTCTACAAAAAATACATCTCAACAAACCAAAATATGTTTAGTATGTGGCTAGTACAAGTGATAACCATTTCTTGTAAATTTGTACAAAAAAAACATTTCATAGCCTTATTATCATGCAAAATTTTTGCAAAAGCATGCATTTGTAGTAGTTAAGTGCTTTCTATAGTGGTACCTGTCAAAAGTAGAAGAAAAGCAACAAAAAGACATATCCAAAGACATTCATAAGTGTGCATGACAACACGTATGTAACAAAAATCCACATATTCGAATAGAGATAGAGAAGCCCACCCTTTTTTTTTTAAGTTTTGGAAAATCCCACACTTTTTTGGGCCTTGTAACTCCAAAATTATGCGGAATTCTGAAATGCTTGTGAGAGGCAAAAATGTTCAGCTCTTTAATCTACACAATAGTGTTAGAGACGTTTAGGTCTGAATCCACCTCCAAATATCACTTTTGAGCCCTACAAGTTTAGAAATTCTAGAGAGAGTATAAAATCAAGGCATTATCTTATAGTGAACTAAATGTAGAGCCCAAAAGAAGTTACTTAAAACATGATTCACAAATTTTTCACAAAGACACTTTTATTCTCTTATGCATGCTCTACCTTTCTCTCATACAACATTTCTCTTAATTCATTCATCTTCACATTCAATTTTCAACAAGAAAACATGATGCAGTTAAGTTTTAGAGAGATAATATAAAATTTTTCACCCCTAAATTTTGCCTATATGCATAAAATGACCAAATTATTCATCCTAAACATTATCCCCACAATGTATGATGAAAAGTTCAAAACCAATTATTTTGCTATCAAAAGACCTATTATAATTCTTCCCTGGTTTCAAAAACTCTATCCTCAAAGTTGGAAAGAAGGACAATGTGCCAGAAAATCATCCATGTTCACCCAAGTCGAATCTTCAACTAGATATGTGTGCCATTTTACCAAAATCTCTACTATATATCTACTCCAAGTAAATTTTTCCTCCTATCTAATACTAATTTAGGTCAAAGCTCAAAAGACCCATCATCTTTCAACTTATAGTTGTCTTGCAAAACATGAGAAATATTAGGTACATATCTTTTAAGTAAGCTAACATGAAATATCGGATGAACATTTAAATGTTCCGACAATTCCAACAAATAAGCAAGAGATCCAATCTTCTTCAAAACTTTAAAAGGACCTCCATATCATGGAGAAAGTCTATGATCTTTCACTAGCAACAAGTTAGATTGGTGATGATTAACTTTAAATAATACCATCCCATTTGTTTGAAATTCAAGTGTTCTTCTATCCAAATCATAGAATTTATTTTGCCTTTTTTGAGCTTCTTTTATGTATTGCCTAATTTTTCCAAGTTCTTCATCCATCTTCTCAAGCGTTTCTTTAGATACTTCTACTTTATTTGGGAAACTGAAAAACAAAGGTGAAGACAAACAATTATAACCATACATAGCCTCAAATTGAGTCATTTTTATAGATGTATGCCATGAACTATTGTATGCAAGCTCCATTAAGGGAAAATATTCACTCCAATTATCTTGCTTTTCATTCACATACATATGAAACATATTTTCAAGTACCAGATTAACCCTCTCGCTTGCCCCATCAGTTTGTGGATGGAAAGTTACTCATACAAAGTTGAGTTCCAATTGATTCAAATGTTGCTTTCTAGAATTTTGATATGAACCTAGAGTCTCTATCATAAATTATGTTTTAGGCATTCCATGCAGTCAAAAAATTTCTTTTACAAATAGTCTTGCATTCAAGGTAGTATGAAATGTACCATCTTGGTAAGTCGATCAACTACCACAAATATGTTATCATGTTTACTTCTGTTCATAGGAAAATTTAGTGATGAAGTCCATAGAGATAGGCAATTTGGTGATGAAGTCCAAGGTTGTAGAATTCCAAGCATTCTCTTAAACTCAAATTTCACATGTTGGCACTTTAAACATTCACTAACATATTTTCTAATATCCCACTTCATACATAGCTAGAAGTAAGAATATTTCATTTTAAGATAGGTCCTTGAATAACTTGGATGTGTAAAAAAAGGTGCATCATGACAATCATGCAATATTAAAATTTTCAATGAAGACTTAGAAGATAGGCATAATTCATTGTTACAACATAAAGATCCATTCTCCAAATGAAACTTGTCTTGATACATCGATCCCCTATTTTCATGCAAAAAATTCAAGATAGGTGCATAGAAAGACTCATGTTTCAATTCTTCTTGAATTTGATTGAGAAAATCATAATTTATTACAGAAAGGAGGTTACATAAAGGTTTTTGACTCAATGCATCAGCAACCTTATTTTCCTTACCGACCAAATACTTAATGTCAAAATCATACTCAC
This sequence comes from Ceratopteris richardii, assembly GCA_020310875.1. Taxonomy (NCBI): domain Eukaryota; kingdom Viridiplantae; phylum Streptophyta; class Polypodiopsida; order Polypodiales; family Pteridaceae; genus Ceratopteris; species Ceratopteris richardii. The sequence goes on from CM035443.1 coordinate 77,701,063, forward strand.
TTAATAATTCAATCCAACACTTTTGCCTATTGTTAAGAAATAATTGTGTGAAAATATTTTTTTGACCTTGATGATCCGTTTTCAATTCAAACTTAACCCCTAATAGCGAATGACTCCAACGCTTAAGTGCATGTACAACAACAAGCATTTCTAGATCATGAGCAGGATAATAACTTTTCTTTCTACTCATCAATAAACAAGCTATGCTTGTCACTCTTGTGTTTCTAAGGATTGATTCTGCTCTGATACCACTCGTAGCACTTCCTCAATCACAATCTATGCCCAATCACAAGCTTCTGATTACTCAAGAATAGTAGAAGAGAGAAAAATAGAACTTGCACAAGATAAGAGAAAATTAAATGCCAAAGAGTAGAAAAGATATGACCAAGAGAAAGAAAATTTTTGGTAGTATGGATTTGACTCATTTGGCTACAATAAATTTGGAAAATAGCTTCCTTACGAAGCCTCAACCTCCCAACCACCCCCAAGCTATCACAATCTCATTCACACTCACACTCTCAATCTTACTCTCACTCTCACTCTCAATCTCAATCTCAATTACAAGGTAATTCTCTGATTTTTGGCCTCTCCTCTCATGATGGAGCAACCCTTTTAAAATAGTGTGATCATCCCCCAAAGGAGTATTCAATCCACAAAATTTAGAAAAAGTTGGCTTCCCACATGTTGCATGCAAAACCTTCGCAAAAGCATACGTTTGTAGTAGTCAAGTGGTTTCTTTAGCGGTACCTATCAAAACTAGAAGAAAAGCAACAATAAGACTTATCCAAAGACATCCCTAAGTGTGGATGACAACACATATGCAAAAAAATCATGGATTTGAATAGAAATAGAGAAGACCACCCTTTTTTTAAGTGTTGGAAAAATCCACATTATTTTGGGCCCTATAACTAAAAAATTATGCAGAATTTTGAAATGTTCAACTCTTTGATTTGCACAATAGTGTTAGATATGCCCTAGGTGCAAATATGCCTCTAAATATTACTTTTGAGCCCTACAAGTTTATAAATTCTAGAGAGATAATAAAATCAAGGCATTAACGTACAATGAACTAAATGTAGAGCTTAAAACGAGGTACTTAAAACATGATTCAAAAAATTTTCACAGAGACACTTTTATTCTCTTATGTGTGCTCTACCGTTCTCTCATACAACATTTCTCTTAATTCATTCATCTTCATGTTCAATTTTCAATGAGAAAACATGAGGCATATAAGGTTTAGAGAGATAATATAAAACTTGTCATTCCTAAATTTTGCCTATATGCATAAAATGACCTAGTTATTCATTCTAAACATTATCCCCACAATATATAACGAAAAGTTCAAAATGAATTATTTTGCTATCGAAAGGCCTATTACAATGTCTTACCCCATACTCAAGTAGAAGTGCATTAAACTCAAAAGACATATTAGAATAGAGGGTGATCATATTACATGTTGGAATATTTTTTCCCTTAACAAAGGACTATTTAAAGCACATACTAAATCTAAAATTTTACTTGAGTGGAAAGAACCATGCATACCTAGAAAATTCATCTATAACATTTACAAAGTACAAGTAATAACTAAAAGATGGTATTTACTTGGGACTATAAACATCACTTTGAACAAACTACTATCGGTGCTCAAGTTTACTTGTATGATCTTTGGGAAAGGAGGAAAATTGCATCTTTCCCAAATTCAACCCTCCTATTCTTCAAGTTTAGTCAAAGAGGGAAGTATATCATATGATTGTAGACAAAACAAACTAGGAAGAATCAGATGAACAAAATGTAAATGCCAAAATTTTGCACCTAAGATGGCTTAATAAATCTTGAAATACATATGCATAACCATCCATAGATTTTTGATAATTTATGAGGTTACATAAACCATGCTAGAACATACCAACTATTTTATCAGCATCAAAGAGATAAAAAAATATACACTTACCACCAATCAAATTGGCTATCAAACTGATCTTGGATACTTTTGACATTGATAAGAGGATTTTATTGCATACGTGAAAATATTTCCATTAATGGTAAGATCAAGTGAAGTAAGAGGTTATATGTTTGGTTGCACCATTATGAAACTACCAAACATTCAAGCTCACAACAAACATACAATGATTGTGACAAGATGGATTAAAACTACGTTTTGTAGCAAATGCCCATTCTTCACTTTGCACTAGGTTAACAAAGTCAATTTTAGAAGTAGAGGTGTGCGCAACAACGATTTGATTCAACACTCATACTAGACATGCTTTGCCTGAATTGATCCTCTTGCAACAAGACAAAGACTTGTGAAATGTTAAGGCATTTGGATTGTATCTCATCATCATACAAAGAGT
>CM035443.1:77718413-77905913 GCA_020310875.1 Ceratopteris richardii
ATATGGAGCTTTCTTTCTAGATCTGCATTGAAAAATAGGAAACTCTTAAGAAAAAAGATCTTAAATTTTTAGAAATAAAGTAGATCTCTAGATCTATACCTCTATACTTGTAGATCTTCATAGCAAAGTATAATGCTTCTTAAAAAGTGGACCTTCACCAAATACAAATAAGAAAATGCTTGAGACAAAGAAATCTTGAGTAGATCTATAGATCTATACCTCTCAGAACTATATATCTAAAACAAATGTCAAGGATTTAGTGATAAACAAGAAAATGGAAAGCTTACATGGTATACATGGTGGAGCTGAGCTCTCAAAAGTGGAGAGAGACCAAAATCCGAGTTTACCAAAGAGAAGAGAGAGAAAAACTCGTAGGTGTGTCCCAAGCCAAAAGTGATCCAAGATGATTTGGCAAAGGGGCAGAGATATGAAGACTCTTTGGAGGGTTTAATACAAAAGAGATGAAAATTAACTCTTAAAAGTATTTAAAGGCTTTTAATGCATGTAGCTTTTGAAAGTATCACATCTGAAAAATGATATAAAAATTGACTTAAAGGGCACTTGCCATGAATTTAATGTAGGGAATCTCCTCTATTTTTACCGTTTGACCAAATTTACCAACTCAACATTTTTGATGATGTGCCGAAAGTGGAGCAAACATTAATAAGGTTTTTAATATTGTGGCAAATAGCCCTTAAAGACCTCAAACTTTTCCTAATGACTAGAGTTCCTACCTGCAAGTCAAATAAAATTGGTCTTGGAAATGGATAGGAAGGGTAAAAATGTTTAAAAAATTATTATTACGTGTTGTGATAGTACTCGTCAACAGCTATTGATATATAACACTTGGGTATTTGACACTTATGTGTGGACCAAAAGTCAAACCGTAGTTTTATATTTGAAGTGTGGAAAGAAATTTTTAATATGAAAAGCAAGTGACACGTATGGAAACCTTATTAAAAGTGGTAAATCAAGTCCTATGGCCCATATTTTGCTACATGGCAAGTAAAACATCTCAATAAGGGTAGTTTCGTAAAACGCTCAGCGAATTGCGGGAGACAGCTTTCTTGGGTTTTTTATGTGATTCTTTCGTGGTGCTTTTGGATGGGCTTAGTTGCCTATCAAAAGACAATACTGTTGCTCATAAATTATCACCCATGGAGTGCTCTACGTGAGCTTGTGTTGGAGAAGAAGGTCCCTTCAACTCAGAGAGGTGGAGTAAATCAACAAGGTGTGCAGCAGCTTGGAGCTTATATATTTGAAGGAGATCATCTTCAGCTTTGGAGATCATCTTCAGCTTTGGACAACTTATGTTTCATGCAGATTAATTATGCTATTTTGTAACTTCATGTACTTCATCATGGATTGTACTATATGTATCTGGAGCATGGCTTCTTTTATCTCTCTCATGCTTTGTCTATTTTCCATCTTGTCTTTATTTTCTCTTTGTCTTTTTTGTTAACTGTGGGCTTTAAAACCAACAATTGGTATCAGAGTAGGAAAAGTTAGAGTACATAGAGAATGTGGCTACGTGTAGAAGAGTTAAATCTTCATGAAAGATGCAAATCAAGCTCAGCCGTATATTCAGCTTTGAGAGGCAGATGATCAGTCTTTCTGAAGATATTGCTTATAGTGTTGAAGAGTTATACACTCCAAGAGGGGTCACATCAGAATTTGGCAGATTGCAGCTATCATAACATCAACAAACAGTTTATATGTGCTGGATTTGCAGATTGGAGAGGATTGCTTCCTTGTGTATGTGTGAAGGAATGTTCAAATTACTTGTCAACTTTCTAGCGCTCCTTGGTGTTAGTCACTTGGCCATATTTGCGAGTTGGCAAAACATCTTGGTGGTCATGGAGGACAAATTATGTGAGCAAAGAGGGTTTTTATCCCTACATTCAGAACCCTATGGTGGACTTATAACACCTTGTATTTTTGTGTGTGTGTGTGTGTGTGTGTGTGTGATGTACAATAGGTGTAGATGAGAGCATATAACTTTACTGCTCTTCACGACAAAGGTCCTTGTGTGTGCTTGTAGGATACTTTGCATCATATGTAAAAAAATGAGATGTACCTAAACTTAATAACTACAAATAACAAATATACATACCTGGCATATCCACCTAGTGTCGACGACAGTACATTATATGATGAAGAATGTTTTTACATATGATTATCTTGTTGCTAAACTGTACAACGAGGTCACTATGAATAATTAGAAGCTGAAGGATGTAAATTATAATAATGGAAGATACTGGGTGGAATTATGCATTTGTTTAACATAAACTCTGACCTACTGAATTACAAATTCAACACAGAAAATATTTTGTAGCTTTGTGCCTTGTAAGTTTAACATAGACCGTCACCTACTGAATTACAAATACAACACAGAAAATATTTTGTAGATTTGTGCCTTGTAAGTTTATCTACAGAAAATATTTTGTAGATTTGTGCCTTTAGTTTATGATAAATGTTTAGGTTGTACTTCGTTGACTCTACTATGATTCAAATAATGGGGCTTAATTATTACTGCTTTTTAATAAGTAGTTGTATGGGAACTTAGTTTCATAAACTTACCCAAGATTTGTGCTTTCGGAAAAAGAGTACTCCAGGATCTAGAGATTGGCAATAAAGTTGCCTAATTGTACTTTTGTACACAAAAGCAAAAGACTATTTTGGCAGTCAAGTGCAGTATTGTATGTATAAAAGTGAATCCTATTGAAACTGTTTATGGGTATATTTCAGACGGAAACTTGGGTATCATACTAACTAAAATTCAATGGGTATAAGTAAGCTAGTACTTTCCATTGTGATAAAAACAAAGAAAAGCTTGATGATAATATTGAGACAATTAGTAATGCTATTTGGTGTTGAATGTTGATTTTTATTTTATTTTATTTTTATTATCATTATTTTTTTTTCTCACAACAAACCTTTAAATTAAACACGAGAGGAAAGTACAAGAGAAGTAAAAGGAGGCACAAAGTAGACGGATGAGTTTATCATCCCTTTCATGTGGGATCCACTTGCTTTTATGCTGCTTGTTCTCGCAAACAAACACCGTACGGTGTTTAAAGGGGGGGGTACTATTACGATTCGTGATCTTCGTGATAAATGTTTTCATAAAGATATATAAGTCTAATAATTGGCTTTTTGTGAAATAATTCACATAGATCAGCTACATTGCTAATCAATGGTAGTTTAACAAAATGATTTTGTGTAGCTTGAAGAAATCTTTTTAATTTTTTTGGTGCAACTTGGCACAAAGTAGAAGTTAACACTTCTTTATCAATAATTTAATAAAGGGACTTCATAACATAGTGGAATTCGTTCATTCTCTCCGACTAGAAACTGGTGTAGTCAATTGGCTAGAAGACTGGCAAGGTCAAGAGACCGGTCTCTTGACTTTCTGCATAATGATTCTAGATGGTAAAGATATTGCTTGAATTTGAACAGGTGAGATTAGACAATCAGGAGAGCGAACTGGATTTGAGATTGTAACCATAGACGGGCAATCAGGGAGCTTAGCTTCTTCATTATCTGGGTAAGGATGTTTGAAAACCTGTGTCCATGTCGGAAATTTTTGTTCCGAAAGATAAGTTCAGTGAAGATGGCTGCATACAGAAGTAACTCGTGGCCAAAAGTGGGGAAATATAAGGTTGATGTGGCAGGATTCGAGGCACTGGCTCTTCCAGAGCTGGAGGTAAGGAATGCCCCAAATGAAGCTTTTACAAGGTTCTTAGGCTTCATCATAATCTTGTTTTTAAAACATTGTATCAGGTTAACAGTTCAGACGCTCAACTATTTGTGATTGATGAAGTAGGCAAGATGGAACTCTTTAGTTCTGCTTTCTTTCCTGCCGTCTGGACTATCTTCAATTCAAATATTCCTGTCATTGCTTCTATCCCTATCCCAAAATATGGGAGGGACATCCCTGAAGGTGAGGTGTTGAAATACCTAATAACATCAAAGTGGTAGTAAATGGCTACTCTGAATTCTGATGTTTTTTCTCTTTGTTGGCAATTACAGTGGCAAGAATCCGAAATCATGCTGATACCATGCTCTACTCACTCACTAAGAACAGCAGAGATCGTGTATGCTTGGAGGTTTATGATCATTTGAAGTCATTATTGGACTGATGTTCCCAAGGTTTTTGAAGAATGTTGTATCACTGTAAAGCCATAACTAGAGAATCAAGACCACAGTGTCAATGCATCAAACAAACCATGATGTCTGGACTTATGTTTTAGGACTAGGACAGGAATGCCATGTGCACCTTAGTCTTTTAGGATTCTCTTGTTGGATCATTGACGTGTTCTTTAAAAGAAATAAGCTGGTAAATGTTCCACTCATTGGCCATGATTGATGTTGAATAATGATTGGAAAGATGGCTAATAGATAGATATATGCATGCAGCATGCAAATCTGTAGGCCAATAGACACTTGAAAAAACATTGAAAGGAGTTCTGTGCTCACTCAAGAAGATGGGTACCAATTGATTTTGTGAGACAATGATCCAGATGAAATGATTCAGCATAAAGTGATGGCTTTGAATCAGTATTGAGACGATGTATTCTATTTTAAGATTCTTTCCTTGTGAAAGGGATCTTTATCCACCAGTATCTTTTGCATTTTGAGTGTGCATGCACGTGCATGTGCACAGTGCGCATGCATGCGCGCACACATGCACGCGCGCGCGCACACACACACACACACACACACACACACACACACACACACACGCGCACACATGCATGTGTGCGCACATGGACACACACACACACACACACACACACACACACACACACACACACACACACACACACAGACAGACACACACACACACACACACACACACACACACACACACACACACACACACACACACAGAGACACATGTGTGCATGCATGCATACATGCAAGTGAAGATACATGCCCACTCAAGCACAGCCATATGTTAGAAAAATAGCAACCTTCCACTAGGGAGCTAAAATTGCAGTAGATTTAAATCATAACAGTTGGATGGTTACAAATCAGAAATGGTAAGAAATGATCCCATTTCAGGGAAAAGGTAAAAAATAAGCTAAAATTTTTTAATTACATAATGTGATAGCACTCAAGAGCTATCCAATGGTATATAACACTTGGGTATTTGGCAATAGTCTATAGGTCAAGCCAAACCCTAATTTCAGATTGTGTGAAAAACATTTTAAAGAGTGAAAGGCAATATGCACACATTGTCACAATCTTGTTAAACATGTAAAATTTGATCGAGTGGTCTATATCACGTCACTTAACAAATAAAATTCATTAAAAAACATCCAAATTAGAGCTTTTATAGTTTGGTGAAAATTTTTGGCAAATTATGGAAAGCAAAGTTTTTAACTTTTTGGTTTGAAAAGCATGTCATTGATGGTTATATAAAGAACATGTATAGGGTACTTATTTGTATCAGTTCTTGGATATATTCTTCATGTATTAGCTTGGAGAAGGTGTTCCTTTCAACTTGGAGAGGTGGAGTTGTGTTATCATCTACAAGGTGTGCAATAGTTTGGAGCTTATCTATTTGGAGATTATCTTTATGGAAATCAATGAATATGTTTGAAGCTTGGCTCCTTTCATCTCTCTCATGTATTGTCTATTCTCCATCTTGTCTCTATTTTTTCTTTGTATCTGTATTGATTGTGGGCCTAAAGACCAATGCCACATAGGTTTCCACACCAATGTTGACACAAATTCACTCTCACACAAGTGCACATTACTTCTCACACAGTTCGGACGAATTTGGTTTTTTGTTGACTATATCCACACACTCTATAATGGAAGTGGTATGCATGGCACTTAAACCAATAATATGACAATTTGGGCATTAAATTTTGATGAAATTCAAGATTTCTCTCTTTCCTCATGATGAAATTCAAGATTACTCTCCTTTCTCATGCTGTATACTTTCAAAAAACATTTTGCTATGATAGTTAAAGATTAACTATTACATCTGGTTAAGCTTTCTAAGCACCTTCATATAATGTTTTTTTTGTATGTGATCAATTTTACTTATGATAAGTATCCTCTTCTTTTTAGTATTGCATGGCTTCATGCAAAAACATAAACTATTTTAGATAAATGATCATTTTTCTTACATGAAATCAGATTTTCATGACGTCAAAACTTTTTCTACTCCTATATGTTGATGTGAAGTAAGATAATTTGCTGATATGAGGTGTCTATTTGAAACGAATGGTTTATTCTTGCTTATTAAGAGCTATTAGATGCTAAATTAATTGTTTTCATAAATTGTATCAAAGTAGCTGAAGCATGGATGCTTGATAGGAAAAAAATACTTCAATATGAGAATAAATTATTATATGTTATTCTCAAAATTTATGTGAGTTTATTATGCTACATTAGACGGTAAAGCAACAATATAACTATCAATTTTCCATTTTGTTACTCCAAGGATGATTTTTAGTATCCTTGAAAGTCACATCATGGGATTGTATACTTTTATTAGAGTATCTTATAAATTTTTGGCAATAGAGAAAGTTAGATTTTGAGAGTTGCATAGTATATCCTTCTATGAAAGCAATCATGAACATGTTACTTAAGAACATGGAAATTCTAGAGGCTTATTTATTATCATAGGGATTGTTATAATCCAATGATCATATTTTTTATGGACTTTCCTAATATAGTATAATATTTCATACAAATAGTTTCCCAAGATTTTAATTCTATAAGGATTCATGACTTGTTCATCCTCAGAAGACACACATTGAAATGTCCTTTCTGGAACAAGACAGGTGTTAATTAAAAAATGTATTATCTACTAGTCTCAAAGATATAACAAATATCAACCTCATTAGAAAATGAGGGATTATATAAATATGATACAATTTTTTCTAGTCTAAGCTAGGGAATGAAGATAAAATGCATTGTTTATAAAAAAAACTGAGATTACAAAATATTTCTTGGAAAAAATAGGCTTGATCATTTTCCATTGCTATCTGTTGCTCACCTTTCAAGTTTTTCTTCCATTTTGGATTTTCTCTTGAAATTTTGGACTTCATGCTTAATTTTATTTGTTGCCTTTGCCCCTCTTGTCCTCTTCCATCTTCAATAGAGCATTCTTTCCTTTTTCATTGATGTCTTTTTCATGGCTATACTTGTTTGGTTGCTTCATAATGTCTTTCCCACAAAGCAATGGCTATATCATAATTATATTTTTCCAACCAATGGTCTTTCTTAAGTGCTCATGCAACATGTTGATTTTGGCTTGATGAACCTCCATTGCGATTAGTATGGTTTCCAAATTCTAGTGATCTTACAAAACAAAAAACAATGACCAAAAAAACTAAGTAAATAAAACTTCTTCAAAAGTTTGCATATACTAATTGGCTAGATATTATGGACTTGTAAATAACTAAACAAGCATACGTGTTTTGTTGTTTGACTAAGATCAAGTGCAAAAATTTGGATACGTTAAATATAAAGCTAGCAAATTTAGATTTCATTACTTTACATTTCTAAAAGGATAGAGAAACTCCAGTGTAAGCAAAAATATACACATTTGATGTAGAGATTGAAGCAAAAAGAGGCTTCCAAGAAAATTTACGGGTTTTCTACTTTCAGTATTAAGAATCTCTTTACAAAATGATTCATATTGACTTTTATTCAAGGGTAAGTGAACCATTTCATATCCATTTGGTCCCTTGATCCAAAAGATGTAATATCTACTAATCTCGAAGGTTTGAGGACTCTCAACCTCATTAAAAAATGGAGAATTGCATAAATAGATACAAAAGTTTTTAGTCTGAGTTAGGTAATGTAGATAAAATGCATAATTTACAAAACCATGAGATTAAAAAAGAAATATATTCTAGTAAGAATTTAGTCTTCCTTTTTTCATCAATCCCTCACTCATCTTTCATTAAAAAAATAAAAAATTCCAGCTAGGATTTTTCCTCGAGCTGATAGATTTCATGTGTGATTCTTGTTCTTGTGTAAAACGCCCCCTCTTTTCTTTTCTATCCTAAATTGAGAATGCATTCCTTCTTCACTGATGCCTTTTGCATGGATATAATTGTTTGATTGCTTCATATTATTTTTTGCACAAAGTATTAGCAACATCATATTTATTTATTTTTATCAATTAGTGGACTTTCTTGAGGAATACTCACACAAGAATTTGTTTTTTGCTTGTTTCACCTCCACTTTAATTAGTATGTTTGTCAGATTTGTAGTGGACCTTATAAAAAAGTTTTCAATGCCTTTTGGAGAACACAAATAAGAATACTTCTTCAAAAATTTTCATGTATATTGTAGCCTTGAAAAATAATGAATCAAGATCCATAATTTGGTGTTCAAGTTAAATGAAATACGAACATTTTGCTATTTAATATGAATCTGACATTCTTGAAGTTTCATACTTTTACATTTCGAGGAGTCAAAGAGGTTTTCAACATTTACAACACTGAGTGCAAGTAAGAACACACACATTTGATGCAAAAATTGAGGAAAAAAGAGGCTTATAGAAAAATTTATGGGTCTTTTCTTTTTAAATTCCAAGAATCTCTTTGCAAAATGGATATGCAAGGTAAAATGGACCATTTTATACTTATTTGGTCCCTTACGTCAAAAGAATCTACTGTCTACTAGTCTAAAAGATCTCAACCTTATTATAAAATGTGGAATTATATAATTATGTACAAAATTCGTTAGTTTAAGCTATGTTATCTAGATAAAGGGCATACTTTAGGAAAAAGACATGAGATTCAAAAAGGTTGATTTTTTCCCTAAAATTTAGGTTTGATGTTTCAATTATCTCTTCCATTAGTGCTTCCCTTTTGAGGTGTATGAATTTATGCTCAATAGTTATTACTTCCTACCACTTCTTGTTTTCTCCCATTCTCCAATACAACATACTTGTCTTTGTTATTGATGTATTTTGCATTTATATACTTGTTTGATTGATTCATAATCTCTTTTATGCAAGGCATTGACTATATCATACCTATGCTTTTGCCAATCAATGGTATTTCTTGAAGAGTTTTCACACAACATGTTGATTTTGGATAGATTAACATGTGATTCATTTAGTATGGTTTCCAAATTTGTAGCAATCTTAAAAGGAATTTTCCAATGCACTTAAAAACCTAGTGTTTTTCCATAGACCTATAAACCTCCCAAGAGTCATCTACCAACATCAAGTGGGTGGTTGACAAGCACCAAATTATCAAGTGAGCATCTACACATTTCGGGGCATGGAAACCTACAAGAAGATCCTTGAAAAGAGGAGAATGGGAGAGAGAAAAAATGAATTTTGGAATTAATAGTTCGGAGAATTTCAGACAACATTATCTCCAAAGCATCATAAATATCCTTCTTTTTGGATATCAAAACATGTAGAATGAGTTCTATAGATTTTGTATTTAGACTTGCAAAAAAACGTACAGGTAAAGAGAAAACAAGCTCTGAGTAGCTATCAAGAAAGGTCTTACCCCATGGTGAAGCTCCTCAGGTGTGTATGGAGCCTCTAATGCAAGGAAAATAAAGCTTTGAACCTATATAACCCCCTTGATAAATTGTTTTCTCACCATGGACACCCCATATGAGCAAAAATGAAGGTGGGAAATGGAGAAGAAAGAAGATTTGCAAGATTTCCCAAGAGCTCTTCTTCCCAAATAATAAAAATTCTAGAAAATTGAGCTCTCATTGAGTTTTATATAAAAATGAGTGGTCTTATTCACATCAAAATGATTGGCCTAGTTGAAAACGGTCCCGATCTACTTGTAGGGCTATTCCAACTATCTTATTGATCTATCTAAATTGATGGGAGGTAAGTATATATCTAATTGTTTTCATGCCTTGGGGATTACAAAAATTAATAAAGATGTGAAATTGAGGTCTATCCTATAGTTGTAATTACGAAAAGATGGAGGTTTCCTTCCAATTTTTTTGTTGCACCGTGCCTCCTCTTTGCTCTTCAATCCTTCTTTCTTTTTGTTCATAAGCATCAACTCATTTTTGTTGATATGTTTCAATAGCAATGTGTGTAAAAGCACTTAGGACCACTTGGTACATTTTTCCCTCTTTAGGAGGTCCCCTGTGGCTTCTATATATGCCTATAACCCTAACGGGTTACTTATTCTTGTACATTCACTTGATAATTCATTCTGTGTTGTGTTGTGCTCCAAGCTTCTTCTTCTTCCTTGTGCTATTTGTGTGCTTGCACAAACCTCGAACTCCAACAATTGGTATTAGAGTAGACCACTCCTTCATCTAGGAAATCATCAACACCCCTCTGGTCATTGTGGAGAATGAGTTCTCCTATGCACAACAGAAATGTGTAGTGAAACCTTGTATGTCCAGCACTTGGACAAACAACTGCACCTTAGATAGCTTGCTATTCTCAATACGGAACTCAACTAGACTTGAGCCTTTATTAACCAAATTAGACAAAGAGATCTTTCTAACAAGCTATAAATAACTTAATTTGGAAAAGTTTTGATTACGAAACACAACTGACAAAGATGAACTACGTGTCCACATAGGTATGCTGAAGAATTGAGCTTCACTCTCGAACTGATAACTCTCTGAATATATAACCTTTGAGAAAAATATTTGGTACAAAGAAAGTAGACACAAATAGCTTTTTAACAAGCTATAAGACAAGTAATTTGGATGAGTCTTGATCAGGAAACTCAACTGACCAAAATAGACCACCTGCACACATAAGCACACTATAAAACTAGACTTTACTCTCTGATAGATATCTCACAGAATATAAATCTTCTGAATGAGATATTTGGGATACTGAAAGTAGATGCCAAGAGCTTTCCAACCGACAAAAATCAAGCAATTCGGATATGTTTTGGTTGGGAAATTTAACCGACCAAAATAGACTACTTGTCTACATAGGTATACTAAAAAACTGGAGTTCACTCTTTCACTGATATCTGACAAATTACATATAAGCTTTCAAAGAGATATTTAATATGCAGAAATACACAAGTTAAGCTTTCTAATGAATGTTTAAACGCAAGAAATGGTTGTATATACAGTGAGATATGAGCTCCACAACAGAGCTGTGTACAAACTGACGTGCGGCTGGAAGGAGTCTAAGGGAAGACAAAATGACAAAATGACTAAATCCAACTACTGGGAGCTCTTGCCTCTTTCTCTCCTTGTTTTGAATGTGCTCCCACTTCACTTTTATAACCAATGAGCATGTGAAGAAGTTTGTGCCTCCTTCTTAACTCACCACTTTCCCCACTATATGCCACTAACTACAAGGCAATATATTGTATCTCTTACTCATCATTGTGAAGAGATGGATAAGTATGTGTTTGAAGATGAAGAGGTGTTGCAAAATCCTTGATCTACACCAGCCAAATGAACTCTAGGAGTAGATGGTGGGCCCTTTTAGCTTGCCAATGGATGTATTAGACACCCTATGTACCTTGGAAGATCACTCTCAAAAAGATAGATCAAAACAGATAAGTTGGAGTTAGCTCAGAGGTGAAAACTTGCTATTCTTGGTTCATACACCTGTCCAGTGTTTTACATAATTCTCTGAGCACAGCACCAATTAGCTTAATTCCTCTTGGGGAAGTCTAGGTAGCTTAAAGAGCTAACTTTCAAGAGTAATCTCATCAAAAATAACAAAGCACACACTGAGAATGAGTTTTAACAAGTGATGACATCATCCCGATTTTCACGGGCTGCTACAAAAATAGACCAGTGAGCAGAACAATCACCATAACTCAAAATGTAGAAATCCAATGATTATGAAAACTTGTATGGTTATACTAGACAGTAAGATGAATCCAACAAGCTTTAAATCACTGAATTTGGATAAGTAATCACTGAGAAACACCTCTGACAAGATGAGTGAAAAAGTCGGGTACCTGACAGAGAGGTGAAGATGAACAGACCCTGTTGACTTCAAATGAACATAACTGAAGATTGCAACATCCAAATGACATGAAAATTTATGAGCATATAGTAGACTTATAGAGCTAACTTTACCAAGTTAAATCACTGAAAATAATGCACCAAGCTCAGAGAAAACATCTCTGCAAGCTGACTGAGAAAACTGAGAGTAATGGTAGTGAGTAGTACACTTCACAAGAACATGGAAAGATGAAACCAAATAATCATGAAAATGAAAGTATATTTCTTGTACAATACAATGACTTACTGATACATATGTGTGCCTTGTAATCACACCTTGATATGGCATAAAGCTCAGCTCTTGGAGGTCTTCACATAGGTCTCTCTAACCACGACTAAAAGTACCATCTATTTATAGTTGAGTTTGGGAGGCTAACTTCCCTCAATCACTCTCCAATCAATCAATGTTTGATTTGATTCTCTACCTACCACAAATCACGAATTCGTGGCTCCTCTTTCCATTCTTGATCAAGTGGACTCAACCACTTAAGATTCTTTTACTTTTACATTAAGTAAACTCTTCAAAAGAATTACAAGAGGTAGTTCACAAGTGAACTTTACATAGTCTTCTTTTTAAAGCTTCTTCTAAGACTTTGTGAGACTCAAGCCAATACTTAGGCTTGTCATAGACTTGCTCCAACAGCTCCCCCTCAAGCCAAGTATGCTTGAGGTCTTCAATCTTCCAAGATTACCTGCAAACCAATCATAGCTTTGAATTTGCAAAGCTTTGTACCATCCAATGCTTTGGTTAGAATATCTGCACATTGTTGATGAGTGGACACATATGATATTTGAATCTCTTTGCTTAGAACCTTCTCTCGTACATAGTGATAATGAACTTCAATATGTTTAGTCCTTGCATGAAAAATAGGATTAGCAGCCAAGTGAATAGAGCTCATATTGTCACAAAAAATAGTTGGAGTTCCAATCTCCAATCCAAGATCTTTGAATAATGTCTTCATCCACATAGCTTCTTGTGTAGCTATGGCAAGACCTCTATATTCAGCTTCAGTAGAAGAGAGAGCAACTGTGGGTTGCTTCTTGGATGACCATGAAATAAGCTTTGAACCTGCAAAGGTAAGATAACCTGAAGTGCTCCTTCTATCTTCCTTGGAGCCAGCCCAATCTGCATCAGAAAATAGCTTCAAACCTAAATCAGATACATAAGGATAATAAAGTCCTTCATTTATGGTTCCTTTGAGATACTTGAGAATCCTTTTGGCAGCATCCATATGTGGTTTCCTTGGTGTGTGCATAAATTGGCTTAGCACACTCACACTGTAACATATATCTAATCTTGTCAATGTGGCATAGTTGAGACTACCCACTAGACTTTGATATGATGTGATGTCCTCTATGAGTTCACCTTCATGTGAGCTCAATTTGTGATTGACCTCCATTGGAGTACCTGCAATCTTACAATCTTGCATCTTGA
Organism: Ceratopteris richardii; assembly: GCA_020310875.1. Lineage (NCBI taxonomy): Eukaryota > Viridiplantae > Streptophyta > Polypodiopsida > Polypodiales > Pteridaceae > Ceratopteris > Ceratopteris richardii. The sequence continues at coordinate 77,731,804 of CM035443.1, forward strand.
ATTTTTCCAACATGTCCTTAATGTACTTCCTTTGAGTGAGAAACAAACCATGATCTTTGTAGACAACTTCCAAACCTAGGAGTTAGGTAAGTGAACCCAAATCACTTATCTTGAACTCTTCTCTCATCTGATCTTTGATCTTCTTCATACCATTTGCATCATTTCCTGTCAATATAATATCATCTACATATACACATAGGTAGATGACCTCGGAATTACTCTTTTTAATAAAGAGTGAAGGATCTGCCTTGCTTGGTTGAAAGCCTTTGTCCTGCAAGAATGAAACAAGCCTGAAATTCCAAGCTCTTGGAGCTTGCTTGAGACCATACAATGCTTTGTTAAGTTTACACACATAATCAGGATAAACTTGATTCTCAAAACCAGGTGGTTGAGCCATATATACCTCTTCTGTTATCCAACCATTCAAGAATGCATTCTTTACATCTAGTTGAAGTATCTTCCAATTCTTAGAAGAGGCAATACTAAGCAAAACCCTAATAGTAGGCATCTTTGCCACAGGAGAGAAAGTCTCCTCATAATCAATTCCCTGAGTTTGTGCAAAGCCTTTTGCCACAAGCCTTGCCTTATACCTGTTAATTGAACCATCAGAATTCTTCTTGAGTTTATAGACCCATCTTGAGCCTATTACCTTCATGGATGAAGTCTTGGGCACCAAATCCCAAGTGTTGTTTTCCTCAAGTGCTTCAATCTCTTCCTTCATTGCATGCTTCCATTCTGTTTTTGCTTTGGCCTCTTCAAATGATGATGGCTCCTCTTGGTTTATGTCCTGTGCTATGTAGATAGAATGTTTAGTTACTAATGAGGTGTCAAACCCATACCTTTCTGGTTTTTTCTTTTCCCTCATAGATCTTCTTAGGCCATGATGTGATGATTCTGCTTCATGTCCAAGTTCTTGCAATTTTGCTTTACCTTTAGACTTCCATGCTTTGATCTTTTCCATGTGAGATTCTTCATCATCCTCTGAGGTGTCTTGTTCTTCAATCTTTGATTGTTTTCTACCAAGCTTTGGAAAATCTTCTTCAAGATCATATGGTAAATTGATCTTCCTGCATGAAACTTCATACCATGAATTGTTCTCATCAAAAACTACATCTCTGCTTACCAAGAATCCTTTGTTGGTAGGGTTGTATAACTTGTAGCCCTTTTGATTGTTGTCATATCCAATAAATACACACCTTTCTGCCTTTGGATCCATCTTGCCTCTAACCTGTGAAGGAACATGAGCAAAAGCAATACATCCAAAAATTTTACAATGATCTAAGCTTGGTCTTGTTCCATTCCAAGCCTCATATGGAGTCATCCCATCAAGGGATTTTGAAGGCAACCTGTTAATCAAGTAAGTGGCTGTAGATACAGCCTCAGCCCATAAGTAATTAGGTAAATGCTTTTCATTTAACATAGACCTTGCAGCTTCAACAATTGTCCTATTCCTCCTTTCTGCCACTCCATTTTGCTCAGGAGTGTACCTTGTAGTTACCTCTCTTTTGATTCCTCTTTCTTGAAGAAAAGAATCAAACTCATGGGAGAAATATTCTCCCCCTCCATTCGACCTTAGCCTTTTTAGTGATTTACCTGTTTGATTCTCCACAAGAGCCAAATATCTTTTGAAACATGAAAAAACTTCATCTTTGTGTTTCATAAAGAATAGGATAGTCCATCTGCTGCAATCATCAATAAAGGAAACATAATACCTTGATCCAGATATTGAAGCTTCCTTGCTAGGTCCCCATACATCTGTATGAACCAACTCCAAGAGATCTCCATGCATATAACCTTTCTTCATGAATGGTAACCTGTGAGACTTTCCAAATTGACATGCACTGCACTTATAAATCATATGTTGTTTTGACAAATTAAGAAGTCCAAGTACACTTTGGTCCTTGCAGATTTGCTTTAATGACCTTTCACCAATATGTGCTAACCTTTTGTGCCATACTTCCAATTCTGTGAGTGTCTGACTACCATAATTAAAGAGAGCAATGTTTCTAGTGTCTTGTAATTCAAATGTGAACAATCTACCTGTCTTTTCACCTTTTGCAATTCTTCTGAATCCTTGACTTGGATCTTCAACAAATGCTCCTTCTTTTGTGAACCTGACTTGCAACCCTTTCTCTACTATCTGCCCAACACTTATCAAATTCTTTATAATGGTAGGGACATAGAGTACGTTACTGAGTAGGTTGATGTTTCCATCAGGTGCTTTGACATTGCCTATTTTCTCCACAGGATGTTTTGTATCATCTCCTGTTTGTACCTCATGCTTATTCCTTGGATCTTCTAAATCTGATAGGAGTGCCACATTTCCTGCCACATGATTTGAACAACCTGAATCTATGTAGAAAACATGCTCATCAGATTTACCTTGTGGCATAGCCATGTTCATGATCAATAATGAATCCTCTTTGTTTGAGTCTTCTGTGTAGTTATTGTAGTCTCTCCTTCCTTTGTAGCCTCCTTGATAGTTTGAATGATTGTAGTTGTTGTAGTTGCCATGGTAGTTGTTGAACCTTCCTCTTGAGTAGCCATAACTTCCTCTATTGTATCCTCTGCCTCTTTGATTCCTGGAATTCCTAAAGCAATTTTCAGTTGTATGATTAGTTAATCCACAAATAGAACATGAGTTGGAGTCTTGGGATCTCCCCCTGCCTTGTCTACCTCCTCTTCCTCTACCTCTGCCATGTCTTCCTCTACCTGCATAGTTAGCTTGATATGTACCTGCTTCATCATCCACTTTCTTTGCCTTTCCTTTGTTATCTTTAGACTTGCTTTTATCCATGTATAAAGCTGAAGATTGATTACCTTTAGAGCTTTCTCCATTTTTGATAAGCTTTGCCTCTTGAGTAAGTAGTTGTCCAATGAGTGTGTTGAAATCAGGTACATGCATGTCCATGTACAAATCCATAGCTGTGGTGAATGCTTCCCACTTATCATCTGCCTTCAAGCCATTGATGACCTGCCTTACAATTTGCTCTTCATCTATTACCTCTCCAATGCTTCCCAACTGATCCGCTATGTCCTTGAGCTTTGTGACAAAATCAGTCACATTTTGTTTGGGAGCCTTCTTGAGAGTTGTGAACTCCAGCCATAGTTGATGCTTCCTAGCTTTGGTACTTGAAGAAAAGAAAGCTTCAAGTGCATCCCACACTTCCTGAGATGTCTTACAACTTCTAATGTGAGGCAACAAAAAATCTGAGATAGAGTTGAGGAGATAAGACCTTGCAAGTGCATCCTTGGAGCACCATGTGCTCAATCTTTCTTGCTCTTCTTGTGTTGGTTGACTTTTGTTCCTGAAACTTGGCATAACTTCATCTCCAGCCACATAACCATATAAACTTCTACCTTGGAGATAGGCTTCCATTCTTAATGACCAAGCTGAGTAGTTACCTCTGTCTAATTTGTCAATTGATGAAGGAAATCCATCTGCCATGTTGTCCAACCTTGCTCTGATACCACTGTGAAGAGATGGATAAGTATGTGTTTGAAGATGAAGAGGTGTTGCAAAATCCTTGATCTACACCAGCCAAATGAACTCCAGGAGTAGATGGTGGGCCCTTTTAGCTTGCCAATGGATGTATTAGACACCCTATGTACCTTGGAAGATCACTCTCAAAAAGATAGATCAAAACAGATAAGTTGGAGTTAGCTCAGAGGTGAAAACTTGCTATTCTTGGTTCATACACCTGTCGAGTGTTTTACATAATTCTCTGAGCACAGCAGCAATTAGCTTAATTCCTCTTGGGGAAGTCTAGGTAGCTTAAAGAGCTAACTTTCAAGAGTAATCTCATCAAAAATAACAAAGCACACACTGAGAATGAGTTTTAACAAGTGATGACATCATCCCGATTTTCACGGGCTGCTACAGAAATAGACCAGTGAGCAGACAAATCACCATAACTCAAAATGTAGAAATTCAATGATTATGAAAATTTGTATGGTTTTACTTGACAGTAAGCTGAATCCAACAAGCTTTAAATCACTGAATTTGGATAAGTAATCACTGAGAAACACCTCTGACAAGATGAGTGAAAAAGTCGGGTACCTGACAGATAGGTGAAGATGAACAGACCCTGTTGACTTCAAATGAACATAACTGAAGGTTGCAACATCCAAATGACATGAAAATTTATGAGCATATTGTAGACTTATAGAGCTAACTTTACCAAGTTAAATCACTGAAAATGATGCACCAAGCTCAGAGAAAACATCTCTGCAAGCTGACTGAGAAAACTGAGAGTAATGGTAGTGAGTAGTACACTTCACAAGAACATGGAAAGATGAAACCAAATAATCATGAAAATGAAAGTATATTTCTTGTACAATACAATGACTTACTGATACATATGTGTGCCTTGTAATCACACCTTGATATGGCATAAAGCTCAGCTCTTGGAGGTCTTCACATACGTCTCTCTAACCACGACTAAAACTGCCATCTATTTATAGTTGAGTTTGGGAGGCTAACTTCCCTCAATCACTCTCCAATCAATCAATGTTTGATTTGATTCTCTACCTACCACAAATCACGAATTCGTGGCTCCTCTTTCCATTCTTGATCAAGTGGACTCAACCACTTAAGATTCTCTTACTTTTACATTAAGTAAACTCTTCAAAAGAATTACAAGAGGTAGTTCACAAGTGAACTTTACATAGTCTTCTTTTTAAAGCTTCTTCTAAGACTTTGTGAGACTCAAGCCAATACTTAGGCTTGTCATAGGCTTGCTCCAACAGCTCCCCCTCAAGCCAAGTATGCTTGAGGTCTTCAATCTTCCAAGATTACCTGCAAACCAATCATAGCCTTGAATTTGCAAAGCTTTGTACCATCCAATGCTTTGGTTAGAATATCTGCACATTGTTGATGAGTGGACACATATGATATTTGAATCTCTTTGCTTAGAACCTTCTCTCGTACATAGTGATAATGAACTTCAATATGTTTAGTCCTTGCATGAAAAATAGGATTAGCAGCCAAGTGAATAGAGCTCATATTGTCACCAAAAATAGTTGGAGTTCCAAACTCCAATCCAAGATCTTTGAATAATGTCTTCATCCACATAGCTTCTTGTGTAGCTATGGCAAGACCTCTATATTCAGCTTCAGTAGAAGAGAGAGCAACTGTGGGTTGCTTCTTGGATGACCATGAAATAAGCTTTGAACCTGCAAAGGTAAGATAACCTGAAGTGCTCCTTCTATCTTCCTTGGAGCCAGCCCAATCTGCATCAGAAATTAGCTTCAAACCTAAATCAGATACATAAGGATAATAAAGTCCTTCATTTATGGTTCCTTTGAGATACTTGAGAATCCTTTTGGCAGCATCCATATGTGGTTTCCTTGGTGTGTGCATAAATTGGCTTAGCACACTCACACTGTAACATATATCTACTCTTGTCAATGTGGCATAGTTGAGACTACCCACTAGACTTTGATATGATGTGATGTCCTCTATGAGTTCACCTTCATGTGAGCTCAATTTGTGATTGACCTCCATTGGAGTACCTGCAATCTTACAATCTTGCATCTTGAATTTTGCCAACATGTCCTTAATGTACTTCCTTTGAGTGAGAAACAAACCATGATCTTTGTAGACAACTTCCAAACCTAGGAAGTAGGTAAGTGAACCCAAATCACTTATCTTGAACTCTTCTCTCATCTGATCTTTGATCTTCTTCATACCATCTGCATCATTTCCTGTCAATATAATATCATCTACATATACACATAGGTAGATGACCTCGTAATTACTCTTTTTAATAAAGAGTGAAGGATCTGCCTTGCTTGGTTGAAAGCCTTTGTCCTGCAAGAATGAAACAAGCCTGAAATTCCAAGCTCTTGGAGCTTGCTTGAGACCATACAATGCTTTGTTAAGTTTACACACATAATCAGGATAAACTTGATTCTCAAAACCAGGTGGTTGTGCCATATATACCTCTTCTGTTATCCAACCATTCAAGAATGCATTCTTTACATCTAGTTGAAGTATCTTCCAATTCTTGGAAGAGGCAATACTAAGCAAAACCCTAATAGTAGGCATCTTTGCCACAGCAGAGAAAGTCTCCTCATAATCAATTCCCTGAGTTTGTGCAAAGCCTTTTGCCACAAGCCTTGCCTTATACCTGTTAATTGAACCATCAGAATTCTTCTTGAGTTTATAGACCCATCTTGAGCCTATTACCTTCATGGATGAAGTCTTGGGCACCAAATCCCAAGTGTTGTTTTCCTCAAGTGCTTCAATCTCTTCCTTCATTGCATGCTTCCATTATGTTTTTACTTTGGCCTCTTCAAATGATGATGGCTCCTCTTGGTTTATGTCCTGTGCTATGTAGATAGAATGTTTAGTTACTAATGAGGTGTCAAACCCATACCTTTCTGGTTTTTTCTTTTCCCTCATAGATCTTCTTAGGCCATGATGTGATGATTCTGCTTCATGTCCAAGTTCCTGCAATTTTGCTTTACCTTTAGACTTCCATGCTTTGATCTTTTCCATGTGAGATTCTTCATCATCCTCTGAGGTGTCTTGTTCTTCAATCTTTGATTGTTTTCTACCAAGCTTTGGAAAATCTTCTTCAAGATCATATGGTAAATTGATCTTCCTGCATGAAACTTCATACCATGAATTGTTCTCATCAAAAACTACATCTCTGCTTACCAAGAATCCTTTGTTGGTAGGGTTGTATAACCTATAGCCCTTTTGATTGTTGTCATATCCAATAAATACACACCTTTCTGCCTTTGGATCCATCTTGCCTCTAACATGTGAAGGAACATGAGCAAAAGCAATACATCCAAAAATTTTACAATGATCTAAGCTTGGTCTTGTTCCATTCCAAGCCTCATATGGAGTCATCCCATCAAGGGATTTTGAAGGCAACCTGTTAATCAAGTAAGTGGCTGTAGATACAGCCTCAGCCCATAAGTAATTAGGTAAATGCTTTTCATTTAACATAGACCTTGCAGCTTCAACAATTGTCCTATTCCTCCTTTCTGCCACTCCATTTTGCTCAGGAGTGTACCTTGTAGTTACCTCTCTTTTGATTCCTCTTTCTTGAAGAAAAGAATCAAACTCATGGGAGAAATATTCTCCCCCTCCATCTGACCTTAGCCTTTTTAGTGATTTACCTGTTTGATTCTCCACAAGAGCCAAATATCTTTTGAAACATGAAAAAACTTCATCTTTGTGTTTCATAAAGAATAGGATAGTCCATCTGCTGCAATCATCAATAAAGGAAACATAATACCTTGATCCAGATATTGAAGCTTCCTTGCTAGGTCCCCATACATCTGTATGAACCAACTCCAAGAGATCTCCATGCATATAACCTTTCTTCATGAATGGTAACTTGTGAGACTTTCCAAATTGACATGCACTGCACTTATAAATCATATGTTGTTTTGACAAATTAGGAAGTCCAAGTACACTTTGGTCCCTGCAGATTTGCTTTAATGACCTTTCACCAATATGTGCTAACCTTTTGTGCCATACTTCCAATTCTGTGAGTGTCTGACTACCATAATTAAAGAGAGCAATGTTTCTAGTGTCTTGTATCTCAAATGTGAACAATCTACCTGTCTTTTCACCTTTTGCAATTCTTCTGAATCCTTGACTTGGATCTTCAACAAATGCTCCTTCTTTTGTGAACCTGACTTGCAACCCTTTCTCTACTATCTGCCCAACACTTATCAAATTCTTTGTAATGGTAGGGACATAGAGTACCTTACTGAGTAGGTTGATGTTTCCATCAGGTGCTTTGACATTGCCTATTTTCTCCACAAGATGTTTTGTATCATCTCCTGTTTGTACCTCATGCTTATTCCTTGGATCTTCTAAATCTGATAGGAGTGCCACATTTCCTACCACATGATTTGAACAACCTGAATCTATGTAGAAAACATGCTCATCAGATTTACCTTGTGGCATAGCCATGTTCATGATCAATAATGAATCCTCTTTGTTTGAGTCTTCTGTGTAGTTATTGTAGTCTCTCCTTCCTTTGTAGCCTCCTTGATAGTTTGAATGATTGTAGTTGTTGTAGTTGCCATGGTAGTTGTTGAACCTTCCTCTTGAGTAGCCATAACTTCCTCTATTGTATCCTCTGCCTCTTGATTCCTAGAATTCCTAAAGCAATTTTCAGTTGTATGATTAGTTAATCCACAAATAGAACATGAGTTGGGGTCTTGGGATCTCCCCCTGCCTTGTCTACCTCCTCTTCCTCTACCTCTGCCATGTCTTCCTCTACCTGCATAGTTAGCTTGATATGTACCTGCTTCATCATCCACTTTCTTTGCCTTTCCTTTGTTATCTTTAGACTTGCTTTTATCCGTGTATAAAGCTGAAGATTGATTACCTTTAGCGCTTTCTCCAGTTTTGATAAGCTTTGCCTCTTGAGTAAGTAGTTGTCCAATTAGTGTGTTGAAATCAGGTACATGCATGTCCATGTACAAATCCATAGCTGTGGTGAATGCTTCCCACTTATCATCTGCCTTCAAGCCATTGATGACCTGCCTTACAATTTGCTCTTCATCTATTACCTCTCCAATGCTTCCAAACTGATCCGCTATGTCCTTGAGCTTTGTGACAAAATCAGTCACATTTTGTTTGGGAGCCTTCTTGAGAGTTGTGAACTCCAGCCATAGTTGATGCTTCCTAGCTTTGGTACTTGAAGAAAAGAAAGCTTCAAGTGCATCCCACACTTCCTGAGATGTCTTACAACTTCTAATGTGAGGCAACAAAAAATCTGAGATAGAGTTGAGGAGATAAGACCTTGCAAGTGCATCCTTGGAGCACCATGTGCTCAATCTTTCTTGCTCTTCTTGTGTTGGTTGACTTTTGTTCCTGAAACTTGGCATAACTTCATCTCCAGCCACATAACCATATAAACTTCTACCTTGGAGATAGGCTTCCATTCTTAATGACCAAGCTGAGTAGTTACCTCTGTCTAATTTGTCAATTGATGAAGGAAATCCATCTGCCATGTTGTCCAACCTTGCTCTGATACCACTGTGAAGAGATGGATAAGTATGCGTTTGAAGATGAAGAGGTGTTGCAAAATCCTTGATCTACACCAGCCAAATGAACTCCAGGAGTAGATGGTGGGCCCTTTTAGCTTGCCAATGGATGTATTAGACACCCTATGTACCTTGGAAGATCACTCTCAAAAAGATAGATCAAAACAGATAAGTTGGAGTTAGCTCAGAGGTGAAAACTTGCTATTCTTGGTTCATACACCTGTCGAGTGTTTTACATAATTCTCTGAGCACAGCAGCAATTAGCTTAATTCCTCTTGGGGAAGTCTAGGTAGCTTAAAGAGCTAACTTTCAAGAGTAATCTCATCAAAAATAACAAAGCACACACTGAGAATGAGTTTTAACAAGTGATGACATCATCCCGATTTTCACGGGCTGCTACAGAAATAGACCAGTGAGCAGACAAATCACCATAACTCAAAATGTAGAAATCCAATGATTATGAAAATTTGTATGGTTTTACTAGACAGTAAGCTGAATCCAATAAGCTTTAAATCACTGAATTTGGATAAGTAATCACTGAGAAACACCTCTGACAAGATGAGTGAAAAAGTCGGGTACCTGACAGATAGGTGAAGATGAACAGACCCTGTTGACTTCAAATGAACATAACTGAAGGTTGCAACATCCAAATGACATGAAAATTTATGAGCATATTGTAGACTTATAGAGCTAACTTTACCAAGTTAAAGCACTGAAAATGATGCACCAAGCTCAGAGAAAACATCTCTGCAAGCTGACTGAGAAAACTGAGAGTAATGGTAGTGAGTAGTACACTTCACAAGAACATGGAAAGATGAAACCAAATAATCATGAAAATGAAAGTATATTTCTTGTACAATACAATGACTTACTGATACATATGTGTGCCTTGTAATCACACCTTGATATGGCATAAAGCTCAGCTCTTGGAGGTCTTCACATAGGTCTCTCTAACCACGACTAAAACTGCCATCTATTTATAGTTGAGTTTGGGAGGCTAACTTCCCCAAATCACTCTCCAATCAATCAATGTTTGATTTGATTCTCTACCTACCACAAATCACGAATTCGTGGCTCCTCTTTCCATTCTTGATCAAGTGGACTCAACCACTTAAGATTCTCTTACTTTTACATTAAGTAAACTCTTCAAAAGAATTACAAGAGGTAGTTCACAAGTGAACTTTACATAGTCTTCTTTTTAAAGCTTCTTCTAAGACTTTGTGAGACTCAAGCCAATACTTAGGTTTGTCATAGCCTTGCTCCAACAACTCCCCCTCAAGCCAAGTATGCTTGAGGTCTTCAATCTTCCAAGATTACCTGCAAACCAATCATAGCCTTGAATTTGCAAAGCTTTGTACCATCCAATGCTTTGGTTAGAATATCTGCACATTGTTGATGAGTGGACACATATGATATTTGAATCTCTTTGCTTAGAACCTTCTCTCGTACATAGTGATAATGAACTTCAATATGTTTAGTCCTTGCATGAAAAATAGGATTAGCAGCCAAGTGAATAGAGCTCATATTGTCACCAAAAATAGTTGGAGTTCCAAACTCCAATCCAAGATCTTTGAATAATGTCTTCATCCACATAGCTTCTTGTGTAGCTATGGCAAGACCTCTATATTCAGCTTCAGTAGAAGAGAGAGCAACTGTGGGTTGCTTCTTGGATGACCATGAAATAAGCTTTGAACCTGCAAAGGTAAGATAACTTGAAGTGCTCCTTCTATCTTCCTTGGAGCCAGCCCAATCTGCATCAGAAAATAGCTTCAAACCTAAATCAGATACATAAGGATAATAAAGTCCTTCATTTATGGTTCCTTTGAGATACTTGAGAATCCTTTTGGCAGCATCCATATGTGGTTTCCTTGGTGTGTGCATAAATTGGCTTAGCACACTCACACTGTAACATATATCTACTCTTGTCAATGTGGCATAGTTGAGACTACCCACTAGACTTTGATATGATGTGATGTCCTCTATGAGTTCACCTTCATGTGAGCTCAATTTGTGATTGACCTCCATTGGAGTACCTGCAATCTTACAATCTTGCATCTTGAATTTTGCCAACATGTCCTTAATGTACTTCCTTTGAGTGAGAAACAAACCATGATCTTTGTGGACAACTTCCAAACCTAGGAAGTAGGTAAGTGAACCCAAATCACTTATCTTGAACTCTTCTCTCATCTGATCTTTGATCTTCTTCATACCATCTGCATCATTTCCTGTCAATATAATATCATCTACATATACACATAGGTAGATGACCTCGGAATTACTCTTTTTAATAAAGAGTGAAGGATCTGCCTTGCTTGGTTGAAAGCCTTTGTCCTGCAAGAATGAAACAAGCCTGAAATTCCAAGCTCTTGGAGCTTGCTTGAGACCATACAATGCTTTGTTAAGTTTACACACATAATCAGGATAAACTTGATTCTCAAAACCAGGTGGTTGTGCCATATATACCTCTTCTGTTATCCAACCATTCAAGAATGCATTCTTTACATCTAGTTGAAGTATCTTCCAATTCTTGGAAGAGGCAATACTAAGCAAAACCCTAATAGTAGGCATCTTTGCCACAGGAGAGAAAGTCTCCTCATAATCAATTCCCTGAGTTTGTGCAAAGCCTTTTGCCACAAGCCTTGCCTTATACCTGTTAATTGAACCATCAGAATTCTTCTTGAGTTTATAGACCCATCTTGAGCCTATTACCTTCATGGATGAAGTCTTGGGCACCAAATCCCAAGTGTTGTTTTCCTCAAGTGCTTCAATCTCTTCCTTCATTGCATGCTTCCATTCTGTTTTTGCTTTGGCCTCTTCAAATGATGATGGCTCCTCTTGGTTTATGTCCTGTGCTATGTAGATAGAATGTTTAGTTACTAATGAGGTGTCAAACCCATACCTTTCTGGTTTTTTCTTTTCCCTCATAGATCTTCTTAGGCCATGATGTGATGATTCTGCTTCATGTCCAAGTTCCTGCAATTTTGCTTTACCTTTAGACTTCCATGCTTTGATCTTCTCCATGTGAGATTCTTCATCATCCTTTGAGGTGTCTTGTTCTTCAATCTTTGATTGTTTTCTACCAAGCTTTGGAAAATCTTCTTCAAGATCATATGGTAAATTGATCTTCCTGCATGAAACTTCATACCATGAATTGTTCTCATCAAAAACTACATCTCTGCTTACCAAGAATCCTTTGTTGGTAGGGTTGTATAACCTGTAGCCCTTTTGATTGTTGTCATATCCAATAAATACACACCTTTCTGCCTTTGGATCCATCTTGCCTCTAACCTGTGAAGGAACATGAGCAAAAGCAATACATCCAAAAATTTTACAATGATCTAAGCTTGGTCTTCTTCCATTCCAAGCCTCATATGGAGTCATCCCATCAAGGGATTTTGAAGGCAACCTGTTAATCAAGTAAGTGGCTGTAGATACAGCCTCAGCCCATAAGTAATTAGGTAAATGCTTTTCATTTAACATAGACCTTGCAGCTTCAACAATTGTCCTATTCCTCCTTTCTGCCACTCCATTTTGCTCAGGAGTGTACCTTGTATTTACCTCTCTTTTGATTCCTCTTTCTTGAAGAAAAGAATCAAACTCATGGGAGAAATATTCTCCCCCTCCATCTGACCTTAGCCTTTTTAGTGATTTACCTGTTTGATTCTCCACAAGAGCCAAATATCTTTTGAAACATGAAAAAACTTCATCTTTGTGTTTCATAAAGAATAGGATAGTCCATCTGCTGCAATCATCAATAAAGGAAACATAATACCTTGATCCAGATATTGAAGCTTCCTTGCTAGGTCCCCATACATCTGTATGAACCAACTCCAAGAGATCTCCATGCATATAACCTTTCTTCATGAATGGTAACCTGTGAGACTTTCCAAATTGACATGCACTGCACTTATAAATCATATGTTGTTTTGACAAATTAAGAAGTCCAAGTACACTTTGGTCCTTGCAGATTTGCTTTAATGACCTTTCACCAATATGTGCTAACCTTTTGTGCCATACTTCCAATTCTGTGAGTGTCTGACTACCATAATTAAAGAGAGCAATGTTTCTAGTGTCTTGTAATTCAAATGTGAACAATCTACCTGTCTTTTCACCTTTTGCAATTCTTCTGAATCCTTGACTTGGATCTTCAACAAATGCTCCTTCTTTTGTGAACCTGACTTGCAACCCTTTCTCTACTATCTGCCCAACACTTATCAAATTCTTTATAATGGTAGGGACATAGAGTACCTTACTGAGTAGGTTGATGTTTCCATCAGGTGCTTTGACATTGCCTATTTTCTCCACAGGATGTTTTGTATCATCTCCTGTTTGTACCTCATGCTTATTCCTTGGATCTTCTAAATCTGATAGGAGTGCCACATTTCCTGCCACATGATTTGAACAACCTGAATCTATGTAGAAAACATGCTCATCAGATTTACCTTGTGGCATAGCCATGTTCATGATCAATAATGAATCCTCTTTGTTTGAGTCTTCTGTGTAGTTATTGTAGTCTCTCCTTCCTTTGTAGCCTCCTTGATAGTTTGAATGATTGTAGTTGTTGTAGTTGCCATGGTAGTTGTTGAACCTTCCTCTTGAGTAGCCATAACTTCCTCTATTGTATCCTCTGCCTCTTTGATTCCTAGAATTCCTAAAGCAATTTTCAGTTGTATGATTAGTTAATCCACAAATAGAACATGAGTTGGAGTCTTGGGATCTCCCCCTGCCTTGTCTACCTCCTCTTCCTCTACCTCTGCCATGTCTTCCTCTACCTGCATAGTTAGCTTGATATGTACCTGCTTCATCATCCACTTTCTTTGCCTTTCCTTTGTTATCTTTAGACTTGCTTTTATCCGTGTATAAAGCTGAAGATTGATTACCTTTAGAAATTTCTCCATTTTTGATAAGCTTTGCCTCTTGAGTAAGTAGTTGTCCAATGAGTGTGTTGAAATCAGGTACATGCATGTCCATGTACAAATCCATAGCTGTGGTGAATGCTTCCCACTTATCATCTGCCTTCAAGCCATTGATGACCTGCCTTACAATTTGCTCTTCATCTATTACCTCTCCAATGCTTCCCAACTGATCCGCTATGTCCTTGAGCTTTGTGACAAAATCAGTCACATTTTGTTTGGGAGCCTTCTTGAGAGTTGTGAACTCCAGCCATAGTTGATGCTTCCTAGCTTTGGTACTTGAAGAAAAGAAAGCTTCAAGTGCATCCCACACTTCCTGAGATGTCTTACAACTTCTAATGTGAGGCAACAAAAAATCTGAGATAGAGTTGAGGAGATAAGACCTTGCAAGTGCATCCTTGGAGCACCATGTGCTCAATCTTTCTTGCTCTTCTTGTGTTGGTTGACTTTTGTTCCTGAAACTTGGCATAACTTCATCTCCAGCCACATAACCATATAAACTTCTACCTTGGAGATAGGCTTCCATTCTTAATGACCAAGCTGAGTAGTTACCTCTGTCTAATTTGTCAATTGATGAAGGAAATCCATCTGCCATGTTGTCCAACCTTGCTCTGATACCACTGTGAAGAGATGGATAAGTATGTGTTTGAAGATGAAGAGGTGTTGCAAAATCCTTGATCTACACCAGCCAAATGAACTCCAGGAGTAGATGGTGGGCCCTTTTAGCTTGCCAATGGATGTATTAGACACCCTATGTACCTTGGAAGATCACTCTCAAAAAGATAGATCAAAACAGATAAGTTGGAGTTAGCTCAGAGGTGAAAACTTGCTATTCTTGGTTCATACACCTGTCGAGTGTTTTACATAATTCTCTGAGCACAGCAGCAATTAGCTTAATTCCTCTTGGGGAAGTCTAGGTAGCTTAAGGAGCTAACTTTCAAGAGTAATCTCATCAAAAATAACAAAGCACACACTGAGAATGAGTTTTAACAAGTGATGACATCATCCCGATTTTCATGGGCTGCTACAGAAATAGACCAGTGAGCAGACAAATCACCATAACTCAAAATGTAGAAATCCAATGATTATGAAAATTTGTATGGTTTTACTTGACAGTAAGCTGAATCCAACAAGCTTTAAATCACTGAATTTGGATAAGTAATCACTGAGAAACACCTCTGACAAGATGAGTGAAAAAGTCGGGTACCTGACAGATAGGTGAAGATGAACAGACCCTGTTGACTTCAAATGAACATAACTGAAGGTTGCAACATCCAAATGACATGAAAATTTATGAGCATATTGTAGACTTATAGAGCTAACTTTACCAAGTTAAATCACTGAAAATGATGCACCAAGCTCAGAGAAAACATCTCTGCAAGCTGACTGAGAAAACTGAGAGTAATGGTAGTGAGTAGTACACTTCACAAGAACATGGAAAGATGAAACCAAATAATCATGAAAATGAAAGTATATTTCTTGTACAATACAATGACTTACTGATACATATGTGTGCCTTGTAATCACACCTTGATATGGCATAAAGCTCAGCTCTTGGAGGTCTTCACATACGTCTCTCTAACCACGACTAAAACTGCCATCTATTTATAGTTGAGTTTGGGAGGCTAACTTCCCTCAATCACTCTCCAATCAATCAATGTTTGATTTGATTCTCTACCTACCACAAATCACGAATTCGTGGCTCCTCTTTCCATTCTTGATCAAGTGGACTCAACCACTTAAGATTCTCTTACTTTTACATTAAGTAAACTCTTCAAAAGAATTACAAGAGGTAGTTCACAAGTGAACTTTACATAGTCTTCTTTTTAAAGCTTCTTCTAAGACTTTGTGAGACTTAAGCCAATACTTAGGCTTGTCATAGGCTTGCTCCAACAGCTCCCCCTCAAGCCAAGTATGCTTGAGGTCTTCAATCTTCCAAGATTACCTGCAAACCAATCATAGCCTTGAATTTGCAAAGCTTTGTACCATCCAATGCTTTGGTTAGAATATCTGCACATTGTTGATGAGTGGACACATATGATATTTGAATCTCTTTGCTTAGAACCTTCTCTCGTACATAGTGATAATGAACTTCAATATGTTTAGTCCTTGCATGAAAAATAGGATTAGCAGCCAAGTGAATAGAGCTCATATTGTCACCAAAAATAGTTGGAGTTCCAAACTCCAATCCAAGATCTTTGAATAATGTCTTCATCCACATAGCTTCTTGTGTAGCTATGGCAAGACCTCTATATTCAACTTCAGTAGAAGAGAGAGCAACTGTGGGTTGCTTCTTGGATGACCATGAAATAAGCTTTGAACCTGCAAAGGTAAGATAACCTGAAGTGCTCCTTCTATCTTCCTTGGAGCCAGCCCAATCTGCATCAGAAAATAGCTTCAAACCTAAATCAGATACATAAGGATAATAAAGTCCTTCATTTATGGTTCCTTTGAGATACTTGAGAATCCTTTTGGCAGCATCCATATGTGGTTTCCTTGGTGTGTGCATAAATTGGCTTAGCACACTCACACTGTAACATATATCTACTCTTGTCAATGTGGCATAGTTGAGACTACCCACTAGACTTTGATATGATGTGATGTCCTCTATGAGTTCACCTTCATGTGAGCTCAATTTGTGATTGACCTCCATTGGAGTACCTGCAATCTTACAATCTTGCATCTTGAATTTTGCCAACATGTCCTTAATGTACTTCCTTTGAGTGAGAAACAAACCATGATCTTTGTAGACAACTTCCAAACCTAGGAAGTAGGTAAGTGAACCCAAATCACTTATCTTGAACTCTTCTCTCATCTGATCTTTGATCTTCTTCATACCATCTGCATCATTTCCTGTCAATATAATATCATCTACATATACACATAGGTAGATGACCTCGTAATTACTCTTTTTAATAAAGAGTGAAGGATCTGCCTTGCTTGGTTGAAAGCCTTTGTCCTGCAAGAATGAAACAAGCCTGAAATTCCAAGCTCTTGGAGCTTGCTTGAGACCATACAATGCTTTGTTAAGTTTACACACATAATCAGGATAATCTTGATTCTCAAAACCAGGTGGTTGTGCCATATATACCTCTTCTGTTATCCAGCCATTCAAGAATGGATTCTTTACATCTAGTTGAGAAAGTCTCCTCATAATCAATTCCCTGAGTTTGTGCAAAGCCTTTTGCCACAAGCCTTGCCTTATACCTGTTAATTGAACCATCAGAATTCTTCTTGAGTTTATAGACCCATCTTGAGCCTATTACCTTCATGGATGAAGTCTTGGGCACCACCCTAATAGTAGGCATCTTTGCCACAGGAGAGAAAGTCTCCTCATAATCAATTCCCTGAGTTTGTGCAAAGCCTTTTGCCACAAGCCTTGCCTTATACCTGTTAATTGAACCATCAGAATTCTTCTTGAGTTTATAGACCCATCTTGAGCCTATTACCTTCATGGATGAAGTCTTGGGCACCAAATCCCAAGTGTTGTTTTCCTCAAGTGCTTCAATCTCTTCCTTCATTGCATGCTTCCATTCTGTTTTTACTTTGGCCTCTTCAAATGATGATGGCTCCTCTTGGTTTATGTCCTGTGCTATGTAGATAGAATGTTTAGTTACTAATGAGGTGTCAAACCCATACCTTTCTGGTTTTTTCTTTTCCCTCATAGATCTTCTTAGGCCATGATGTGATGATTCTGCTTCATGTCCAAGTTCTTGCAATTTTGCTTTACCTTTAGACTTCCATGCTTTGATCTTTTCCATGTGAGATTCTTCATCATCCTCTGAGGTGTCTTGTTCTTCAATCTTTGATTGTTTTCTACCAAGCTTTGGAAAATCTTCTTCAAGATCATATGGTAAATTGATCTTCCTGCATGAAACTTCATACCATGAATTGTTCTCATCAAAACTACATCTCTGCTTACCAAGAATCCTTTGTTGGTAGGGTTGTATAACCTGTAGCCCTTTTGATTGTTGTCATATCCAATAAATACACACCTTTCTGCCTTTGGATCCATCTTGCCTCTAACCTGTGAAGGAACATGAGCAAAAGCAATACATCCAAAAATTTTACAATGATCTAAGCTTGGTCTTCTTCCATTCCAAGCCTCATATGGAGTCATCCCATCAAGGGATTTTGAAGGCAACCTGTTAATCAAGTAAGTGGCTGTAGATACAGCCTCAGCCCATAAGTAATTAGGTAAATGCTTTTCATTTAACATAGACCTTGCAGCTTCAACAATTGTCCTATTCCTCCTTTCTGCCACTCCATTTTGCTCAGGAGTGTACCTTGTAGTTACCTCTCTTTTGATTCCTCTTTCTTGAAGAAAAGAATCAAACTCATGGGAGAAATATTCTCCCCCTCCATCTGACCTTAGCCTTTTTAGTGATTTACCTGTTTGATTCTCCACAAGAGCCAAATATCTTTTGAAACATGAAAA
This sequence comes from Ceratopteris richardii, assembly GCA_020310875.1. NCBI lineage: Eukaryota > Viridiplantae > Streptophyta > Polypodiopsida > Polypodiales > Pteridaceae > Ceratopteris > Ceratopteris richardii. Next base: position 77,750,176 of record CM035443.1, read on the forward strand.
AACTTCATCTTTGTGTTTCATAAAGAATAGGATAGTCCATCTGCTGCAATCATCAATAAAGGAAACATAATACCTTGATCCAGATATTGAAGCTTCCTTGCTAGGTCCCCATACATCTGTATGAACCAACTCCAAGAGATCTCCATGCATATAACCTTTCTTCATGAATGGTAACCTGTGAGACTTTCCAAATTGACATGCACTGCACTTATAAATCATATGTTGTTTTGACAAATTAGGAAGTCCAAGTACACTTTGGTCCCTGCAGATTTGCTTTAATGACCTTTCACCAATATGTGCTAACCTTTTGTGCCATACTTCCAATTCTGTGAGTGTTTGACTACCATAATTAAAGAGAGCAATGTTTCTAGTGTCTTGTAATTCAAATGTGAACAATCTACCTGTCTTTTCACCTTTTGCAATTCTTCTGAATCCTTGACTTGGATCTTCCACAAATGCTCCTTCTTTTGTGAACCTGACTTGCAACCCTTTCTCTACTATCTGCCCAACACTTATCAAATTCTTTGTAATGGTAGGGACATAGAGTACCTTACTGAGTAGGTTGATGTTTCCATCAGGTGCTTTGACATTGCCTATTTTCTCCACAGGATGTTTTGTATCATCTCCTGTTTGTACCTCATGCTTATTCCTTGGATCTTCTAAATCTGATAGGAGTGCCACATTTCCTGCCACATGATTTGAACAACCTGAATCTATGTAGAAAACATGCTCATCAGATTTACCTTGTGGCATAGCCATGTTCATGATCAATAATGAATCCTCTTTGTTTGAGTCTTCTGTGTAGTTATTGTAGTCTCTCCTTCCTTTGTAGCCTCCTTGATAGTTTGAATGATTGTAGTTGTTGTAGTTGCCATGGTAGTTGTTGAACCTTCCTCTTGAGTAGCCATAACTTCCTCTATTGTATCCTCTGCCTCTTTGATTCTTGGAATTCCTAAAGCAATTTTCAGTTGTATGATTAGTTAATCCACAAATAGAACATGAGTTGGAGTCTTGGGATCTCCCCCTACCTTGTCTACCTCCTCTTCCTCTACCTCTGCCATGTCTTCCTCTACCTGCATAGTTAGCTTGATATGTACCTGCTTCATCATCCACTTTCTTTGCCTTTCCTTTGTTATCTTTAGACTTGCTTTTATCCGTGTATAAAGCTGAAGATTGATTACCTTTAGAGCTTTCTCCATTTTTGATAAGCTTTGCCTCTTGAGTAAGTAGTTGTCCAATTAGTGTGTTGAAATCAGGTACATGCATGTCCATGTACAAATCCATAGCTGTGGTGAATGCTTCCCACTTATCATCTGCCTTCAAGCCATTGATGACCTGCCTTACAATTTGCTCTTCATCTATTACCTCTCCAATGCTTCCCAACTGATACGCTATGTCCTTGAGCTTTGTGACAAAATCAGTCACATTTTGTTTGGGAGCCTTCTTGAGAGTTGTGAACTCCAGCCATAGTTGATGCTTCCTAGCTTTGGTACTTGAAGAAAAGAAAGCTTCAAGTGCATCCCACACTTCCTGAGATGTCTTACAACTTCTAATGTGAGGCAACAAAAAATCTGAGATAGAGTTGAGGAGATAAGACCTTGCAAGTGCATCCTTGGAGCACCATGTGCTCAATCTTTCTTGCTCTTCTTGTGTTGGTTGACTTTTGTTCCTGAAACTTGGCATAACTTCATCTCCAGCCACATAACCATATAAACTTCTACCTTGGAGATAGGCTTCCATTCTTTATTTTTTCCTTTTTTCTCTACTGTTCCTTTATCTTTATATTTGGTAAATTTATCCAAGCATGGCTCATATGAAAATGAGCTTGTACATTTTTCTTCAACACTCCCCCTCAAGCTCATTTGGGAGTTATCTTCATCCATGTCCTGCAAATTTATCACATCCTTGAAACCTTTAAGTTTAGAAGCATCCAAGAACTTTGTAAACATATTTGCAACCTGCTCTTTGGTTCTGATGAACTTTATCTCCACATCTTTGCTCAATACCTTCTCCCTTACATAATGATAGTGGACCTCTATGTGCTTGCTCCTTGCATGAAACATAGGATTGCTTGCCAAGTAAATACTTGACATGTTATCACCATATATAGGGATGGTTCCAATTTGCACTCCAAGATCAACCAAAATCTTTTTAACCCACATTGCTTCACATGTGGCAAAAGCTAATCCTCTATATTTAGCCTCCATAGATGAAAGTGCAATAGTAGGTTGTTTCTTTCAGCTCCATGTGATAGATTTGCTTCCTATCATGAACACATAACCTGAGGTTGAACTCCTATCTTCCTTTGAACCTGCCCAATCAGCATCGCTAAAGCCTTTGACCTGCAATTCTTCATCAAACTTGTAAAACAAAGCATGATTAATTGTATGCTTTATGTATCTCAACACTCTCTTGGTTGAATTTAAGTGTTAACTTTTCGCGGCTTGCATAAATTGAGAAAGTACACCAACAACATAAGATAAATCAGGTCTTATAATGTTTGCATAGATTAATGATCCTACAATGCTTGTGTATGTCGTTACATCTTCCAATGGTTTTCCATCATTTGAACAAATCTTTGTATTTGTGTCCATGGGTTGAGTGAGTGGTTTGCATCCACTCATTCCAAATCTGAAAAGAACATCTAACAAGTACTTCCTTTGCATCAAGTAGATGCCACTCTTTCCATAAATAACTTCAATTCCTAAAAAATATTTCAGCTCTCCAAGATCGGAAATTTTAAACTCCTTACCAAGCTTCCTTTTGATATCTTTAATACCTTTAACATCATTTCCTATTATGATGAGGTCATCGATGTATATGCAAATATATACCTCTCTATTTTCTTCCTTCTTTATGTACAAAGAAGGATCTGCACTACTTGGGTTGTATCTACACTTAGTTAGATATTCTACCAATCTCTGATTCCATGCTTTTAGTGCTTGCTTCAAGCCATAAAGTGCCTTTTTCAACCTGCAAACAAAGTGTGGATGGTTTTCATCTTCAAATCCAACCGGTTGACTCATGTATACCTCTTCCTGTAGTTATCATAACTCAACCGTTGAGTTGGATACCTTGTCCCTGAAGATATTCTTTCATTGCCTTTAGAAAGTTGCTTCTTTAACCTATTTAGCTTTACCATCGGAGTGATTACCTCTTCATATTCTTCTTCACTTGCATCTATCTCACTGTTTGGAGTAGCACTTGCTTCTTCGGCTCTACTATGAGCTGAATTTGGAGACAAAGAATGACTCCCCCTCCATGTGGAACATTCTTCATTTGATGTAGATGCCTCTGGACTTGAAAGCTTTGTGCTTTATTGTTGAACTTCTCTTTGATTCGTTCCTGCATAATCATCACAATCTTCTTCAAGAATCTTTTCCTTTCCTTTATCTTCATACCATGGTCTTAGTTCATCAAAGACCACATCTCGTGAGACTCTTAATTCCTTTGTTCTAGGGTTTTAACACTTGTATCCTTTTTGCTCCGTCGAGTAGCCGATGAAAATGCATTTTTCTGACCTTGGTTCCATCTTTGTTCTAACTTCTTGTGGAATGCGAACAAAGCAAACACATCCAAACACTTTGATGTGTGTAAGATCAGGTTTCTTACCGGAATATATCTCTTCTGGAGTCAAGTGATGTATTCCCGATGTTGTGCACCTATTCATCAAGTAAATGGCAGTTGTGGTAGCTTCAGCCCAATAGTACAATGGTACCTTCATCTCATTGAGCATGCATCTTGCAATTTTAGCAATTTGCCTATTTTTCCTCTCAGCTACTCCATTTTGTTGTGGTGTATACCTACAAGTGAACTGCCTTTTGATCCCATTCTCTTGTAGAAAATCTAAAAATTCTTTGGAGAAGTATTCTCCTCCACCATCGGACCTTAAGGTTTTGATAGACCTTCCTGTTTCCTTTTCAACTTTAACTTTGAATCTTTTGAATATAGAAAACACCTCTGATTTTTTCTTCATACAAAACAGCCATACCTTTCTTGAGTGATCATCAATGAAGGTGACAAAAAATCTATTACCAGCCATTGATACCTCTTGGGTTGGTCCACATACATCCACATGTATCAAGTCCAAGACATTTGGGGCCACATAATTGCTCCTCTTGAATGGCTGCCTTGCTTCTCTTGAATGGCTGCCTCGTTTGCTTTCCTAATTGACAAGCTTCACATAACTCATGTAGTCCAATGCTATTAAATTTTGGAAGACCTCTTACCACTTCATGTTTGCTCATGTACTTCAGCTTTGGAATGTTGATGTGTCCTATTCTTTTGTGACATAAGTCCAGCTCTGAAATCTTCTTGTTCCCACATTGAATGTACATGACCTTTCCATGTGGATGTCGAACGTCCAAAGTGAACATCCTTCCTTCTCTTGTACCTCGAGCAATGACCTTGAAGCCTTCATTTGGATTGAAGCACCCATTCTCATTGAATATGGCATGATAACCCTTCTCTACTATTTGTCCTACTGAAATCAAGTTCTTTGAATTGTAGGAACATGAAGAACATTAGATAGTACCTTTGCTCTACTTGTATCTCCAAGCCTTATATCTCCAATATGTTCAATCATGTGTTGAGTATCATCACCAATTTCAACACATCCTTTTCCACTTGGTGCCTGTAGATTAGTGAACAAACTTCCTTGAAATGCCAAACTCATTCTTAACAGAGTTCAAAAGACCACTTCACAATAGCATTGAAAACATTTAAATGTTGAAGGTGCAATACCTTCGAGCTCAGAATTGAAATCTATCTGGAAGATGCACATAAATTTGTGATATACTCTAAAACATTTGTCACACACATCTCTAGAAAATATGAGGAGCATTGTGTATTCCAAACCACATGACCATACATGTAAAGGATATTGATATATTTCAATAGTGATGTGTGTGAACAAACTTAGGAATATCAAGGACCTTTTTTCCCTCTTTAAGAGGTTTCTCTCCCCTGCTTATAAATAATCATATAACCCTTAAGAGCTACTTATATTTTGTATATTCACTATTGATATATTTAGGTAGTGATGTGTGTGAACACTCTAGGACCACTAGGGCACTTTTTTCCCTCTTTAGGAGGTTTTTTTCCCCCGGCTTGTATATACGCCTATTGCCCTAGTGGGCTACTTATCTTTGTACATTCTCTAGTAATACATTCAGTATTGTGTGTTGTGCTCCAAGCTTCTTCTTCTTCCTTGTGTTGTTCACGTGCTTCCGTAGACGTCTAACTCCAACAATTGGTATCAGGGTAGGTCGCCGCTTCATCTAGGGCATCATCTACACCTTGCCAATTGTAGTCTCAGATTCTCACAAAATTTGTTGGGCATACTCAATGTGTTTTTGAGATCAAAACATCTTTGCTTTGTGGTGCCGAAATTGGGATCTAAACTCGTTTCGGCCTCCGAATGCATATTGTAGAGCTTGTGTAGGCTAGTTCATCTTTTTGTGCCAAAGGTATATACTAGTTTCGGTTCGCGAGTATAAGCATCTCGAAGTCTACTACAGGTTTACCAGAACTCGTATGGGCAGTTCCGTTCAACTTTTTGAGATACAGTCAATTTTCTGCAGCAAGGTATTTTAGTCACCAACCATGGCTGAAAGTAGTGATGTATTTTGTATGTTGGCTGTTGAGGATAAGTTGGATGGTACCAACTACCCGTTGTGGGCTTATATGATGCGGCATGTATTGGTTACAAATGGACTGTGGACCATTGTGCAGGGTGTTGAAAAACGTCCTATCACACCTACAACTATTACAACTGCAGGTACTGAAGCTGATGCAGAAGGTGTCGAAGATGATGATATTCTACATATTCTTGTTCATGCTGCGATTTCTATTGCACCTATTGTAGAGCAAATTTGTTGGTATGGCAAAGATGCCCAAGCACATGCATTGATAGCTTTTTCTATCAAACATGCCATTATTCCTCACATTCGCTCTTGTAGAACAATTAAGGATGCTTGGGATACACTTACCACATTGTACCAAGCTAGGAATTAGGCTCGTGTTGCTTACCTCTGAAAACATTTGGAGAGTGAGCACATGAATGAACGTGATTCTATGGACAGTTTTCTAACGAAGATCAAATACTTGAAGGAGCAATTGATTTCTGTTGATGAGGTTATACCAGATAGCTCACTTGTGCAGATCGTTATGAATGGTCTTCCTAATTCATATCAGAGTTTTGCTTCTACTCTTCGGTTGATGATAAAAGGAAATCCAAATGCCTTGTCATTGGAGGAGTTAGTCTCTATTCTTTTGCAGGAAGATCAATCCAGATAGAACAACTCCATTATGCATGTTGCAAATCAAGCTTTCCTGGCTAGTTAGAAGGGCAAAGGAAAATGGAGTTCTTCAAGTAGTAAGCAAAAATCTACTAATTCTGCACAATCGAAGAGGGAAGACAAAGATGAAAAGAAATCAGAAAGCAGAAATTGTTTTGTAAGTACTGTAAAGGAAATCATCATATCATAAAGAACTGTCCAAAACTAGCTGCTAAAGAGGCAAAGAAGAAAGAGGCTGGAATGGTTGTTGCAAAGGTCTCTACACCAAAAACAGAGTCTAATAATCTTATGCAAAAAGAAGAATGGGTGTTTACTACTATTTGCAATTTTGACCCATCTTCTCATGAGTAGTGCATGTCTGTAATAAACTCAGATGTTTGGTACTTTGACAGTAGGGCGACCAAACATATTACCTCGCAGCACAGTTTCTTCTCTTCACTCGAGCCTACCCCTATACGGAATACTATTACATGCACCAACAACTCCTGTTCTCCTATTATGGGAGTTGGTAAGATCATTTTGACTACTGCTAATGGTAGTTCTTTCACTTTGTCAGATGCTTTGTTTGTGCCAAGGATCAAGAAAAATCTTTTATCAGTTTTTGCATTAGCCAATATTGGCTTGGTTGTGAAATTTGTTGATGACAGATGTACAGTTCATGATCTGTCAAATGGCGATGTGATTATTGCTTCTGGCATTTTATGCCATGGGCTGTATAAGCTCATAGACTATGAAAGATTTGTAAATGATTCTGCATGTGCAGTACATGATTCTCAGGCTATGTCAGATGCAAAGCTTTGGCATGCACGCTTTGGTCATCTGAATTTTGCTAGTTTGCTATGCCTGCAGAAATCTGAAATGGTGTCCTCTTTGCACAAACTTGAGGCACCTGGAAAACATGTTTGTGAAGGCTATATTTTGGGCAAAATGCAGCATTCTTCCTTTTCAAAAGATGGTTTAGTTCGGGCTACTTAGAAATTGCCGCTTGTACATAGTGATGTCTGTGGTCCTATGCAGACACCTTCTTTTGGAAATTATCTTTACTTCGTGACTTTCATCGATGATTTTTCTAAGCATGCATGGGTATATCCATTGAAGGCAAAGTCTGAAGTGTTCATGTGCTTCAAACAATATTTGGTTTTGGTTGAAAATCTATCAGCATGCAAAATGGGCACCCTCCATTCTGATCTGGGGGGGAAATACGTCTTCTGATTTTAATGCATTTCTGGCTGAACATGAAATAAAACAAGTGTATAGTGCCATATACACCCCAAAAGAATGGAATTTTCAAACGAAAGAACAGGTCACTCATGGAGATGGCAAGGTGTATGGTCAAGAGTCAGGCTTTACCACATAGTTTCTTGCTTGAGGTTGTCATGTGTGCAGCATATGTACTTAATAGGTGTCCCACTGTGCACTGCAGTCTATCACTCCATATGAGGCTTGGCATGATCGCAAGCCATCTATTGCCTATCTGCGTGTTTTTGGTTGTTTGGCATATGCATTAGTGCCTGAACAACATCGCAAAAAATTGGATGGTAAAGTAGTAAAATGTATTTTTCTTGGGTACAGTTATGAAAGTAAAGGCTATCATATGTATCATCCACACACTAAACGCATTCTGGTTAGTCATGATGTTGTTTTTGTGGAAGATGTTATTCAGCCATTGCTTTCATGTACCAAGGAGACATCTGTTAGCTCCAAAGACATGTATGATACTTTGCTGCCTCTATTTACAAGTGGAGAGTCTAGTGTTGGTCCTAATGAGGCAACTTCTCAGCCTTTCCACGTTTCATCTGATGATGCAGATCATCCCATTTCTGATGCATATTTACATGATGCACTTGTTGATGAGAGAGCTGATATTGAGGAGGCAAAAACTATACCAAAAATGGTTGGTGCAAACTTTGCGTGACAACAAATTAGATGCACCTCTATCATATCGTACTCGTTCAGGCTCTCATAGTGCCTCTTTTGCATCAGATTGCTATGCTATGGCTGCATCTAGTCTTTGTGATGAGACTAAGCCTGTTTCATTTGATGAAGCACAAAGTTCTGAACATTGGATGGCTGCAATGCAATATGAATATGATGCTATCATGAAAAATGGTACCTGGTCTTTATGTGACTTGCTCCTGGCAAGAAGGCCATTGGCACTAAGTGGGTATACAAGCTGAAGCATGAGCCTGATGGAACAGTTGATAGGTATAAGGCTAGGCTTGTTGCAAAGGGTTATGCGCAGGAAAGAGGCATTGATTTTGATGAGACCTTTGCACCTACATGTTGTATGACTACTGTTTGAAGCATCTGTGCACTTGGAGCCCATTATTGTTGGAATGCACATTAGTTGGACATTAAAACAACATTTTTGAATGGCGACTTGCATGAAGAAGTGTAGTGTTTTTCAGCCCCATGGCTTTGTGCAGAAAGGGCATGAAAACCAGGTGTGCAGGTTAAAGAAGGCATTATATGGTTTAAAGAAAGCATAACATGCTTGGTATGAGAAGATACAATGCCTATCTAATTGCACATGGTTTTGAGAACAATCCAACTGAAAGCACCTTATATGTTAAGCGTGCTAATGATGTAGTTCTGATCATTGTGGTTTATGTTGATAACATGCTGCTCACTGGTCCTCATGAGAGTTTATTGCTGATTTTAAGGCTGATTTGCATGCCTCATTTGAGATGTCTGATTTTGGGCATTTGCATCACTATTTGGGCATTCAATTCATGCATGCTAATGGTGGAATGGCTTTGTGTCAAAGGAAATACATTGACACATTATTGGAGTGTTTTAGCTGAAGACTGTAAACCTATTGCCACTCCTATGGAGGTAGGTTTATGATTGAGTCTTCATGATTCTGGAGATGCATTTGATGTTGTTCTCTATTAGCAGGATGTTGGAATGTTGGATGCGCTATTTACTTATGCATTACTCGACCAGATATTCAGTTTGTTGTCTCATAGATGAGCAGGTTTATGCATTGCCCAGGAGTCAAGCATTGGAAAGTGTTAAGTGCATCTTTCACTACTTGAGTGGTACTCGGCTACTTTGGTTGTTTTATCCCAAGGGGGGGTCAGTACCGCCAGATTTGCATGCTTTTTCTGACTCTGATTGGGGTGGTTGCTATGACACTCATGTGTCCACTAGTGGCTTTTGCTTCATGCTTGGTAGCTCATGTATATCTTGGTTGAGCAAGAAGCAACCTATTGTGGCCACTCAGTTGTGAGGTTGAGTATAGGGCAGCTTTCATAGTGACTGTTGAGTATGTGTTGCTCAGACGCCTTATGGTTGATTTGGGTGTTGGTCAGTCTTCTGCCACCACCATCTTTACTGACAGTCAAAGCACATTGGCAATTGCGAGGAACCCTGTGTTCCATGCTCGCACTAAGCAGATTGAGGTGCATTATCATTATGTCAGGAAGAGGCTCTCTGTTGGGGAGATCGGCTTGGCATATGTGCCCATGCAGGAGAACATTGCAGACCTTTTCATGAAGGCTCTGCCTAGGGAGAAGTTTGAAGCTTTCCACAAAGCTTTGGGCTTACTTCCTTATGTGGAGTGATTTCCACATACCTTGGCATTTCCTTATACATGAGTGCCATCTACTTGTTCAGTGCATCACTCTCAGGGGGGATTTGTTGATATATTTAGGTAGTGATGTGTGTGAACACTCTAGGACCACCAGGGCACTTTTTTCCCTCTTTAGGAGTTTTTTTCCCCCGGCTTGTATATACGCCAATTGCCCTAATGGACTACTTATCTTTTTACATTCTCTAGTAATACATTCAGTATTGTGTGTTGTTCTCCAAGCTTCTTCTTCTTCCTTGTGTTGTTCACGTGCTTCCTCAGACATCTAACTCCTACATTCACTTGATAATACACTTTTTGTTTGGCTCCAAGCTTTTTCTTTTTCCTTGTGCTATATGTGTGCTTCCGTTGCCACTTTCTTCAAGGCATCATCGACACCCCTTCGGTCAATCTCAGAATGGCATGAAAACCGGTGAGCATAATTGGGATCATTAGGAGTTCAAAATTCACTATCATATGTAAGAAATTTTTTCCTTTTGTGCCAAAAATATATACAATATTTTTTTTAAGTAAAAGCACCTCAAACTATCTTGTAGGTCTAGTGGAGCTTGATTGGATATTTTTTTTTGACTTTTTTTAGAAACAATCAATTTTCTACACCATAGTATAGTCACTAGCCATGGCCAAAAGCAATGATGTATATTGTATGTCTGTTGATATATTTTGGTACTGATGTGTGTGAACACACTAGCACTGCCAAGGCACTTTTTTCCCTCTTTACGAGGTTTTTTCCCCTGACTTGTATATATGCATATAACCCTAATGGGTTACTTATCTTTGTTCATTCTCTTGGTAATATATTCAATATTGTGTGTTGTGCTTCAAGATTTTTCTTGTTCTTCCTTGTGATGTTCCATGCTTCCACAGACCTCAATGTAGGGTGTGTGTAGAAGTGTGAGAGACACACAAGAAGCACACACAAGGAGCACAAATGTAGCAAGACACACAGAGAAGATGGATGGCTAAAATAGCTCTCTCTATTGATGATGATCAAAACTGAACTACGAGCTGAATAATATCCCTAAGTGCAAAGTACCACCACATATGAGTCAATCATGTATGTGGTAACATGGAGAAAAAACCTCTAGCCACCACTAGAGTAAAATGTGCCCATGTATAGGAAAAAGAATCACATCAAAGCTACTCAAGGAACACATAAATGTAACAAACCCCCTTGGAGCAAATGATGTGAACACATACAGGGAGTGATAGATTAGCTCCCATAAGGTAATAAGCCTAAAGCTTTGTGAAACACTTCAAACTTTTCCTGTGGAAGAGATTTGGTGAATATGTTTGCCAGATTATCTTATGATGGCACATATATCAAATTAGTATTTCTTGCAGAAGGTGATCTCTCACATAGTGATCATGCACTTCAATATGTTTGGTTCGTGCATGAAACAATAGGTTTCATGCAATAGCCAATGCACTCTGACTATCAGTGAGAATACGTGTAGCAACATCAATCTCCATGCAAAGATCCATCAATAGACATCTCAGCCATATACACTCCATTGTAGCTATGAAAACTACCCTGTACTCAACTTCACAACTCGATGTTGCCAGTGTAGGTTGCTTCTTAGTCAACCAAGATATGCATGACTCTCCAAGGAAAAAACAATTACCACTAATGGACATGCGATTATCATAACAACTAGCCCAATCACTATCCATGAAAGAGACCTAAGCTCAAGTGCCTTTGAGATATGTAAACACACATTTCACTGCTTGCCAATGCTTAGTGCCAGGACTATGCATGAATCGATTCAACTACGAAATTGCATATTGTATGTCCAGCCTTGTGTTGCATGCATATGTAAGACATCCCACGGCTTGCTGATAAAGAGAAGTATCAAATGCATGAATCACCATGAAAGCTGAATGGTCAGATTTAGAGAAGATAGACAAGAATTTCAAGTTCTCATTAATCATCCAAGTACAAAATGATCATCCTCAAAAATAAGCCTTAAGTTAACTTATATATTTTTCCAAGCGTCCTCTTTCACACTTGAAAATAGGTCCTCTAGACTTCTAAACTAATTTTCTACTCACTTGAGAGCTCTAAAAATTCTCAAAAAATTACATAAGCTGCTTTTACTCATGAGGAAGACTCTTCGTCACTTTCAAAACAAATGCACTATTGACCATCTTGGATCTAAGAGTCTTTTGGTGCAACACATATTGTGGAGCATATCCAAGTGTAAGAGGTGAGTATGGTAGTTAATTAACTTGTAGCACTTGTTCACTTGTCCATGGAATACAATAACCTCGCGATTCTTTGAAAGTGAGAAAATCATGATTCTCTGGACCTTGTAGATTTTGAGAAAATTGTGATTCTCTAGACTTGGGAAAATTGAGAAATTCATGATTCTCTGCATTTTGGATTTTGAGAAAATTGCGATTCTTTGGACCTTTTAGATTTTGAGAAAATCGTGATTCTTTGGACCTTGTAGATTTTGAGAAAATCACGATTCTCTGGACTTGGGAAAATTGAGAAATTCGTGATTCTCTGCATTTTGGATTTTGAGAAATTCGTGATTCTCTAGATTTAGTGCATTTGAGAAATTCACGATTCTTTGGAACAATTCTTTGGATTGAGAGGATTTGAAAAAATTGTGATTCCCTAGACTTAAGAATTTAGAGAAAGTCACGATTCTCTAGATTGAGAGGATTTGAGAAAATTGCGATTCCCTAGACTTAAGAATTTGGAGAAATTCATGATTCCCTGCACTTAGAATTTCAAGAAAATCGCGATTCTCTTGATTAAGTGGAACTTAAGAAATGTGTGATTCTCTACTTGGTGATTTTGAGAAAGTCGCGATTCTTTGGATTGTGGATTTTGAGAGAATCATGATTCTCTACTTGTTGCACATGTAAAAAAACATGACTCTCTAGCTGCCTGATTTGCAAAAAATCATGGTTCTTTGAGAGGTCCTGTTTGCTTATTTTGAACCCCAAAAGCCTGATTGGACTTAACTTTCTCATACGAACTCCATTTTGAGTTATTTTGAGCTCGTTGGAAAGCTCGTTGAGAATCCCACAGAAGTCTCAATTGGATTTTGTAAAAATCATACATTGAGCTATAAATATGGTATTTTGAAATTGACCCTCAAGTGGGAGTAGGAATGGTTTTTTTACAAGTGTATTAAGAGCATTCAAAGGAGTTCATAGCAAGGCAAAGTGCAGCACAAAGCAAGGATTGGGGAGCACAATTATTGGACATCAGAGCATTTTTTTCGGAGCATCAAACTTGAGGTTGGAAGAACACTAAACCCCCTGTGTCAATTCTTAGCTTAGGCTAAGTACGAATAGTGGTTTTGAGTAATTGGAGATATGTTAAGCATGAAATAACTCCAAAAAAACAAAAACTAATTTCTTAAATACAAGCATATCTCGAACATTGTTGTGAAAAGAATAAGTAGTTGTTACAAAAGAACTTTGCAAGACAGTTGTACTTTGGAAAACTGGGATTGATAAGCCAAGGCTTATGAACCTTAGATTAGGCAAAAACCTAGGTCGAGATAGACAAAGCATCAGATCCTCTAAAGCTAGTTTCAATCACATAGCTAGGTCAAAGGCTCAACAATCTAGTGACTACCTGTACACACTAAGTTCAGAAACCAGTGAGTCAGAGATGTCCTACAACATGGAAAGATCAGTGGGTAGTTCGGGGATTGCATACTTAGAGATTCTAGAGGGACCATACAAAACTCAGCTAGAGTACATTCGAACCAACCAATTAGGTGCTCGCATCTATGAGGATGGTTTGAGAAGGTCTGTCATCCAACTGAAAAACCATGATCAACTCATTGGGTTAGAGCATCTAGTAGTTAAATTTGAGGGAGACACATATATTGACAAGGAGGGAACAATGTACATAATCACCAAAGGATCAATGAATTTGGATTAATGATCCCTGAAATGGAAATGGGCGATATAGAGCATGGACATCTAGATGGAGAGCCTAGAACTTCGAGAAGCAAATCTATCTTGACTAGGGTACTCAATCCAGATTGGATCCCTCAAGATAACAAAAGTATTGAGTTATTTTTTAATAGAGAGACAGATGAGGCATTTTGAAGATGTAAGTCTGAGCGACTAAATGAAGTAGGAACAGTCACTATCTATGAGTTCAAGGATCTTGACATGCCAGGAAAAGTGTTCTATCTAAATAACACGTCAGATCAAGTGTTTGTGGTATCAAAGCAAGGAATGCATGCTTACACATGGAAGGGTGAATTACTTTCCCCCACCAAGATCAAATGTTGCTTTTGGTAACCAAGGAGCTGGAACATCCCAAGCTCATGGTTCTCAAAAGGAAAAGGGTAGAGGGAGACCCAAGGTAAGCTTTGCCAACATGATAGGAAGAGGCCAATCAATGGTAGAGACAGATAGAATGGAGAGAGAGACCAAGGGAACCTAGACCCCAACGAGGTAGAGATGACTGTCCTCTACCTAGGCCTAGAGAGCATCCTAGAATATTGAGACCAACTCAATTCGTACAATCGATGAAAAATTATTTTGATGGAACAGGTGATCCCTATGACCATGCAGCTGAGTTCAAACAAGTGTTGCGAGCTGAACAAGTAGATGACATGTTCACCCAATATAATGCATTTGGACTTACCTTGAAAAACACTACTCTAACCTGGTTCCAGCCCTTAGAACAAAGACAATTTAGAGACATCCATCACCCACTAGAGACATTTATCACTGAGTTCTCTAAGAGTGGTATCAGGCACAATACCTCATCCTTGATCCATAGCTTTAAGCAAACCCCTCAGGAGATGGTTAGGTTAGCAAGAAGGAGATTCAGACAATACATAGAAAGATGTCCTAGACTAGAGTTACCCACACCAGCCAAACACATGGCATTATTTCTAGATGGCTTGTGAACTACTAAATTGAGATCCTATGTCTATTTAAAAGAGCCTAGAACCATAGAGCAGTGCATTCAAATATGCATAGACATTGAGGATAACCTAGGTGATGCGCTAGAACTTTCAAAGGTATACAAAGATTCAGATAGTTCTACCGGTTTCACTTCCAAACCATCCACTTCCACTAATGAACTCGCAGAACAGGTAGCTCAAAAATTAGGAGTCTCAAGTAAGCATACACCTAGAATGGTCTCAGTAAAACGATGTTGGCCAAAGTTTGTCCTATCATGGCACAACCCCGAAGGAACTAGAATAGTCAATACTGCATGATAGAGAGAAAATACACTAACCACACAGCTCAAGATTGTTCGTGCAATAAGCAGGCTATTAGACAAATGTATCAGCAACCTTACCAAAAGAGTAGGTATCAGGACCAATACCAACCGCCATATTATAGGCCACAATAATAATATCAACCTCAATACCAACAGCAATATCAGGCACCATATAGGCCACAACTGGTCCTAGGAAACCAACCACCACCTCCTACCAACGTGATTCTAGTTAACTATGTAGTGGCAGAGGAGAACCCTAATAGAGCATTGGTGCCAATGACCCCTTTGGTCTTACAAAATGACTCTCATGCTCATAGTTCTGACTATTCCGATGAAGATAGTCCGCAAGCTTGTTACGCAAAGTCACCGGAGCATAGTGAGATTCATCCATGTTAATACGAGGCCCAACCTATGGAACCAATTGGGAGCCAGAATACTCCAATGTCATGTACATGAATCCTAACCCTATGCCCCAATTGAGATAGATGAGACCACGAGCCCCTAGAGGACCATGTTTTAGATGTCAAGGCGACCATTTCATTTGTGAATGTACCCACCCACCAGCTCCTCGACAAGGACACAATATCACAATACAAGGATTTTGTCCTGAGTGCAGCAAAGAACATCTCTCGAGAGATTGTCCAAGGAACCCATCTAGTGCACCCAAGGTTACACCAATTAATGTGGTAGGCTTAGTTGTGGATTCAAGTTCAAGTAGCATCAACGTGGCTCCTATACAGACAGTCACTAGGGTGCAAGCTGTAAAGTAGGATAAACCAACAAAATAATCAAAAGTGAATTGGGAGAGCTTAGTAAGAGGAAAACAAGGACTTGAAAGGATACTAGAGAGAAGGCCAATCATAAATGGGCTAGAAAGTTATCTAAATTAGAAGAACGCCTAAAAGATGTAAAAACAAAGATTGCAGACATTGCATCTCAGAACCCCTCACATGTCGAAAACCCATCCACTTCACTTCATCCCTCCCCACCACCCATTGTAAAGAAACCACAACCAGGGTATGTTCTCACATATCCAACCCTAAAAGACTTGGACATGATGTTCAAGGCCTACCAAGCTCAACTTCAAGAAGGGCCAACAACCGCAAACCTAGACAAGAGTTACCCTAGAGCAGATTTAGAGATTGAACGAACAAAAATGTGTATGAAAATGGTGGAAATAGGCCACATTATGCTAGAGACCAATCAATTGTTTAATCAGATAAATTCTATCAAACCAGGTTTGCATTTCCAAGGCTTACTAGAAAGACTAGAGTAATAGGTAAACAAGCCACATGTTTCTTTACCTTCACAGGCTCAACCAGTGGTTGAAAGAGAAAGCTCACCACCAACAAAAGCTTATGTTCCTGATTCCATAGATGATGGAACACCTCTTTCAATTCGACAGTGCTCTCAAGAGTTCTTTTGGGAAATACAACAAGAGAAATGGTCTAAGGAGAAGGGTAACCCCCCTCCTATTCCTGAAATTGATGATGTTCATCATCAATTTCCCCAAGACATTCCATCTATTAATGGAGACCAAGCAGAGCAACAAGAAGATGAAAGATTAGATTTTGAATCTAATTCCTTACAAGGCTTGCCACAATTCATAGGCCCATGGGAATCTGAATCTGTTCATATCATAGTTCCCACAATATTGATAAGAAATGAAGATTCGATGGTTCCAAGAAGCATTGAAGTCATGATGAAAACTTTGGTGCAGTATCATCTCACCTTAGAAGAGTTGCTCAAAGTAAAACCTGAGTTGTGGAAACATGTGGCGAATCAAGTTATAGAACTTGGCTCCAATATGTCAAAAGCAAGATCAAAGTAGAAAGTACCAAAGATACCTCTAGACAAAATAGGAGACATGAGTGAAGGTGAAGAAGGTAATACTTATCTTCCAATCACCTATCAAGGTTACAAAACCAAAGCCATCTTAGATTCAGGTGTTGGTGTTGAGATTGCAACCACCTTCTTGTGGAAGCAATGGGGCAAACCCACATTAAGACCAACTAGAGTGACGCTTCAAATGGCAGACGGCCATATTGAAGGACCTTCAGGATTGCTAGAAGGGATAACTCTAACCACTTGTGGTGTAGAGTTTGAACACACCTTTGCTATATGTGACTTTGGCAAAAATAATGTCTATGAGATGATCCTAGGAAGACCCTTCCTACGACAACTGCAAATAGTGCAAGATTGGGGAACCAACTCCTTGTACTTGCAGCACTTAGGGGTCACAACCAAGGTCAATTCAAAGGATTATACCTTTAGAGATGTACCAGCCTTACAGTGGAATCCTATCCATAAGGTGCAAGAAGATTCAATCTCTATGCATTCTGAAAGTTCTTTTGATCCATCTTGGATGCATGAAGATACTCACTTGTGGATGTGCAAAGTTGCAACGCAAGAGGAAAGGTGGTTTAAAGCAAGCGAAGAAGGAACTTCTCAAGGAGATAGACCGGTTAGAGAACCAGCCTACACATTGATGATCTTTCCAGATCAGGAGTTTGAGCCTCATGGTTGGGCAGAAACCTTAGCCACCATGGACATTGTTGTCAATGAAGAACAATGGACACCTCATTGTGATGAGGAGGATTATGATATCTCTGTGTTCATATGTGAGCCCTTGCTAGAAGAGTTTGACTCTAATGAGGTCATAGAAGAGAAAGAGAATGACGACAATCTAGAGTCCATTGTGATGGATAGTTGCTTTGACTCAAAGGAGCACTATCTAGAGAACTTAGGAGTATATACCCAAAAAAAAAGAAGAACCTCTCACAAGCATTAAGACTGTAAATTCAAGGGAGGAAGTTGAAGGCAGTCAGAAGAAAAGCAAAAGAAAAGCAATGAAAAAACTAGAGGAGGAATCATTGTTTGACGTACCTAAAAATTTCAAGAAATATGAAGTTGAAGACCGAAAAATTTTGGTATGAATGCCTAAGAGAGATTCCATCACAAGAGAAGCATACGATAATAAAGAAAATACCAAAAAAGTTGTAGTAACCATTGAAGATAATGAAGAGTGATGTACGTACATAGGAGAAGACCTAAGTGCAGAAGAAGAAGTAGAGCTTATAGCTTTATTAAGGGAATATAGGGACATGTTTGCATGGACCTATAGAGACTTGGAGGGAGTCGATCCAAAAAGATGATCTCATACAATCCCCATGACGATTGATGCCAAGCCTACCAAACAAAAGCCCTACACATATAATGACACTTAAGCAGCCAAAATAAAAGAAGAAATTGAAAAGTTGTGAGTCTGTATTAACCTTAAAAAAGTTAATGTTGATCTGATCAAAGATAGCTATACACTTCCAATCACAGAACATTTATTGGAGCATGTTGTAGGCAAGGAAGTTTATAGCTTTCTTGATGGATTTTTAGGTTACAACCAGGTAGCCGTTGCCCCAGAAGATCAACACAAAAGATCCTTCACCACAGAGTGGGGAATCTTTGCATTTCATGTGATGCCATTTGGGCTCACCAATGCTCTTCCAACATTCCAAAGGCCCATGTGTCATGTGTTCAAAGTTTTCTTGCGAAAGAGCTTAGAAGTATATGTGGATGATTTATGTACCCATTCCCAAGAAAGAAAATAGCACATCCCTAAGCTCAGATAGATCTTCAACAAATGTAGGGATTATCGAGTTTGTATGAACCCAGAAAAGTGTGTGTTCATGGTATGACAAGGTAAGATGTTAGGTCATATTGTTTCTAATAATGGAATACCAACAAATGAGGACAAAGTCAAAGCCATAACAAAGTTGCCAAGGCCAAGGAATGTTAAAGAGGTACAAGCCTTTATGGGCCATTGTGGATATTACCGCATGTTTATCCACATGTATGCAATCATAGCTAAACCTCTTTATGCCTTGTTGACAAATTTTGAGTGGAATGACGAATGTGAAAATTCCTTCAATGAACTGAAGAGACGTCTGTGCATAGCACCAATACTGAACACTTTTGATTGGAATAGTCCATGTAGATGCATCCAATCATGCAATAGGATGTGTGCTAGCACAACCCATAGGTGAAGGAAATCTAGATTTTCCTATAGCATATGCTAGTAGATAGGTAAATGTGTCTGAACGAAACTATATAATAATCAAAAGAGAAGGCTTAGGCATGGTATATGCCGTGAAGAAGTTCAGACACTATCTATTGGCCAACAAGTTCAAGTTTTTCACTGATCATCAAGCTCTATTATATTTGGACAATAAACCTTGCAATACAAGATGCTTAGTAAGATGGTTCCTCTTACTAATGGAATATGACTTGAGGTGGTTGTTAGGAAAGGTAGGACCCACCTCAGGGCAGATCACCTTTCTTACATCACTTCAAGAGAGTCACCGCAAGGAGTGTCAGATGAATTGCCCGATGCTTATCTATTCAATTTAGAAGTTGTTCCTAAATGGGCAAATAAGATGGTACCTGTTCTAACCTTTGGACTTGCAAATAATTATGTGAAAACAAACAAAGATGAATTGTAAGATCACAAAACTATCAAATATTGGTAGGAAGTATGTACAAGCAAGATACAGAGGGTGTACTAGCCTGTTGTCTCGGGGACGATGAACATAGTAGTTGGTTGCAACAAGCCTAGTATGGACAGAGAAATACATGAGTGGATTAAGAATTGTCCAATGTGCCAGGAGAGACTCCTAGAGGAGTATGCTACCCTTTATCACGTGTCATTAATTTGAGAATGGAGTGCTCCATTGGTAGAATTTATGAGATCGGGAACACTACCCATCGAGGCTAGTCTAGCAAGAAAATGAAGCATGGAGCAAGAGCCTTAGGACTACGACTTAGTAGGAGACAACCTATTAAGAGGCAAAGATGGTTACGTAAGACTGTGAGCTCATGAATCAGACTATTTGAAAGTCTTCGAAACTATACATAGCAGTGTTGTAGGTGGACACTTCGGACCTGACTGAGTAATTAAGACCATTCTATTCGCAAGACTTTGGTGGCCCACTCTTCATATGGATGCACATGCCTATGTGAAGAGATGTGACACATGCCAACGTGCACAATATCAGATTAGAAAAGACAAGATACCTTTGAGGCCAATGATGGGAGGACGCGCATTTTCAAAGTGGGGTATAGACTTTGTGGGTCCTATTAACCCCCCAACTAGAAATTCCCATGCAGAATACATCATTGTAGCCACCAATTACCTTACCAAGTGGGTGGAAGTCAATGACACAACAAAGAACTATGCCCAAACGATGGCTAAGTTCTTATTTGAGAACGTGTTCACTAGATACGGGTTACCAATAGAGTTAGTAAGTGACGAAGGCATGCACTTCTTGAATGAAGTCATTGAAAACCTTCTCCAAGCATTCTTGGTGATTCATAAGAATTCTGCCCCCTATCATCCACAAGATAATGGACAAGCCGAGAGCACAAATAAGATCCTATGTAATGTATTGACAAAACTACTAAATAATAAACGCTCTGATTGGGACAAATAGCTACATCATGTTGTTTGGGCATATCGAGTTGCCTAGAAAATAAATACTCCAAGACACCCCCTTTGAGATTGTCTTTGGACAAAACACTATGTTGCCATTAGACTTCTTAATACCTACATTGAACATAGCACAAGAGCATGAGTGGACAGGGCATGAGCTCTCATCTAGAATTTTTGACTTAGAGCGACTAGGAGAGACACAATCGAGAGTTGTTGCCAGGATCTATGTTGCTAAGAAGAGACAAAAGGCCTACTTTGATGCCCATGTGAAGGAAAAAGGCTTAAAAAATGGAGACTTAGTCTTGGTATATACACTAAAGTAGCATGCAAGAAAGTTAGAAAAGCATGGCTATGGACCAATGATAATCAATAGAATATCAACAAGTGGAGCAGTTCAGTTACCTAATGCTAGAGTGACTCAACACGGCTAAGAAACATAAAGAAGAAGAGAGGTGCATTCAAGAAGAAGCTCAAGTAGAGGCTTTAGAGCGCTTCTAGAAGATGAAATTGAGGAGACAGGGTAGAGATTACTCTAGAGCATAGGCTCAAGATGCTCCTAGGTATCAGATGGCTATGTTCCAAGCATCAAGTGTATGTTCCTTTAAAATAATTTATAGAAATCCCTTTGTAACACTGAGAGAATGCAAGTACGATAAGAGCACTACTTGACTTCGGTGCAACAACTAGCGCAATTAGACTATCATATTGTCAAGATCTATAGTTGAGTATCGATTCCATAGAAGCATATCTCATAGGATTGGGAGCTGTGGAAACCCCTTGCTTGGGCAAGGTGGAGCTTCCCATCTACCTTCACGATGTCCCATTCAAATTCAAAATGCTAGTTTGTCAAGATGAGGACCTTATGGAACCTCTTGTTTTGGGACAAGATTGGATTTATGACCATGCAATCAAATTAAACCTAAGAAGTGGAATTCTATAAGTTTGGCTACATGAACAATGCATTACACTAGAATTAGATAATTGTATGATCACAGGTCCAAGTATCACCCATTCTCTTAGTTCTTCTCAAACTAGTCTCAGAGAAAAAGATGTTGTATGTGTCCAAAGCTCTATGATGTAGAAGGATGCTGCCTCCAACAAAAGAGTCAAAGACCTGTTGAAACTTCCTTCTTTTATGAATTCTTAGCCATTTGTAGTATTTCAACCATGGAGGCAAGAGAAACAATACAAGACAACTAATGTATCAGCTAGACAAACAAATTTCAAGAAGAAAGAAGTTTCGGGCATATGGGTACAAATAGGAGTGCAACCACCAATGTTGCCACACCAACTCCCATTTAGGCAAGCCAACCACGACAAAAGGAAAACCAAGAAACTAGGAAAAGCTCCACCATAAGAAATCCGAAAATTTGGGTGCCTAAGAAATTAGCTACAGCTCGATAAAGGCAATTACACATGTGGGTACCCAAGGCACTCTTACATGCACAAAGCCCTATGATCTCCCTCACGAGAAAATTTGCAACAAAGAAGCCAAGGAGAGGCAAGGGTCAGAACCAAATGCATAGATCAAAAGAAGATCAACTCACTGCTTCGGGAATAGTAAGAAGAAAATCATCAAGGGTATGGGTTTGGAAGCCAAAAGCACCAATAGTCCCCATAGAACCAAAGAGCAAACCACAAGGGATACAAAATTTCAGAAACCATCCAAGTGATATGTATGCGGTTGAACACTGTTGTAAAACGGATGCTTATAAGGAGGAATGATCGGTTGTCATTCAACCATCAACTGATCACATCATTTTGTGATCCAATGGATACCTCCAAACAACAAAGATTACCTCTATAAGTAACATTGGAAGCCTCAACATGCAAAAATCATTTGCTTTGGCATAACCCTGTCTTTTGCACCATTCAAGTCATGCATTTCGAGAGTATGCATTAATATAAGGCCACATTACATAGCCGTGCATAGACACAATTGAGAATCTCAGGCACATGTGACACATTTGACATATGTAAATTATTTTATTTATACTTTCTTCATGTTTTGTGATATTGTTCCAAAAAAAAGGAAAAAAAAAGAAGAGAGAGAATGAAAACAATAAAAAAAAGAAAAAGCAAGAATAGGACCATGCGCTCAAAGCATCTCATCAGTGGACCATCAACAATGAAAGAGAAGCCAATGGTCCATCACCATGATGGGAGTACAACACGGAGAGATGAACATCAATCGGCCATTCACCATGGTAAGAATTCCCTACTTTGACAAACTATCACAATGTTAGATTAGGAAACCTCTTCGTCAGCATGCCCTTGAGCACTTAGCTCAAGACCCAAAATTTCTTTTGCACCATACGTTTTGAAATGCATTCCCCAAGTAAACATGCATAGGGCCACATTACAAGGCCATGCACAAGGCACATATTTTCTTCAACCCATGCACGTACTTACTTACCCATCATTCATTATGGGTTATAAGTACTTGGCATGACTACTATGAACATTCATCTTTGAAACATTTAGAGGATATCAATGGGACAACATCAATACCTAGGAAACAATTTGAAGCTAGCAGCTGCTCACAATCAACATGGACAACCTCTTTTGAGAAGTTAGCAATTTTTGAAATCTCACAAATACTTCATCATGCTCGAATCCAAGGAAGCAGTATATACAAAGGGATAACAAACTATCAAGGCTCAGTGTGACAACATGAAGACCACGGCAACCAACTCACCTAAATTAGGAAGATACACAACTCTTGTCAATACGTGGTGGACACTACCTCTCAAAGTACCAGATGGAATACCCACTACCACAAGGGTCTGCCAAGGATGTCAGACTCGAGAGGGGGGAGTGTTAGCACTCAAGGTCAAGAACGAGGCACAAGAACGTGTCAAAAAAGTGTACACACAAGAAGAAGGAGCAAGTAAGGACCTCCAAAAAGTGTATATCGAATTTTCAAAAGAAACCCCCACAAAAAGAGTGATTTTGATCACTAAAACCATTGTAAATACCATTTCACCTTTTTTGTAGATCCATTTTCTAGAAGGCAAGGAGTCCTTGAGATTGAGGATCATTAGAAGTATCTACATATAAATTTTCATAATTTTTAGACTTCATTTGGGCCCTCAAATAAGCCCTAGAACCTAATTTTTAATTAGGCTAGACACTAAGGACAGGGCCAAAACTAGACAAAAAACTATAAAAGGAGCTAGAAAGCTCATTTTTGAGGTTATCTAGTTGGAGAGTGATCCTATTCTTGAGCATTGTAAACTTTCTTTGCACTTGCTAATAGAGCTTCCATTGTTCTTATCTTTGATATCTTACCTTATGTGTGTGTGTGTGCACGTATGTGCTTGTCACTCACATTTGCTCACCACGCTCACTCACGATCTTCATATCCTCCTCACGTCTCCATGGATTGACAAGTAAAGGAGGTGGTACTCACGCTTGAGCTACAACAAGGTTTGTTCACTAAATATAATAGAGCTTGATGATCCACAAAACATTTTAAACTTGTTAGCGAATAGATAATGTCTATATTTCTTTACAACAAACACCATTCCTAAACCTTCTCTTTTAGTTGTGTGTAGTTTTTCTTAGCTTGATTCAATTGCCTGCTTATATAGGCAATGGGAAAATCTAATTTGATTCCTTCTATGGGTTGTGCCAACACACACCCTAAAGCAAAGTTAGAAGCATCTACATGTACATGAAATATCACATCCCATTGTAGTGTTTTTAGGATAAGTGTTGTGACCAAACAAGTTTTTATGGTTTCAAAGGCTTTCTCACATTCATTGGTCCACTCAAATTTAGTGATCAATGCATACAAAGGTTTATCAATATCTGCAAACTTGTATACAAATTTCCTATAATAACCACATTGTCTCACAAATGTTTATAATTCCTTCGCATTTGTTGGCTTTGGGAGATTTCCTATTGCTCTTATCTTTACTTCATTCGTTGATATTCCATTCTTGGAAACGATGTGTCCTAACATTCTCCCTTATCTGACAAAAAGACACATTTTTCTAGGTTTTGACACACTCCATAAGTTCTACATTTTTTGAATATATTCTCCAGGTCTTGTAGATGATCTATCCATTTATTAGAAAAAGTGCATAAATCATCTACATAAATTTCAATTATGCTCCTTAGAAAATCTTTGAGCACATGACTAATCAACCTTTAGAATGTGGCTAGTGCATTTTTAAAGCCAAAAGCCATAACCCTAAATGACACCCCATTTTAGTTGCAAAGGTAGTCTTATGTTGATCTTCTAATGCAATAGGTACCTAGTTATAGCGTGAAAATCCATCTGAAAAGCTATACATTTCTTTTCCAGCAACTCTCTCTAACAGATGATGTGTTATTACTAGTGGGTAACAATCTCTAATAGTTGCAGCATTAACTCTTTTAAGATTTATGCAAACCCTAAGTTTTCCATTCTTCTTTGGAACCACAACTATTGATGTCCATTATGTGTACTCAATTTCATATATGAAATTTGCTACCAACAATTTATCTATTTCCTCTTTAATTTTTGTAGAGTATTTATCATTGTATCTTCTTCATCTTTTTCCATGTCATTTGTTATCACTATTTGTCTATCTTCTTCCCCTTCTCGAGCTATCCCAATCTTTTTTGTTTCTTCTTGGTTGTCATAGGATTCTTCTTTTTTCTTCTCTCTTCTAGGTTTCAAATTGAGAAATAATCTCTGCTCGATCTCATATTTCTTGAAATTAGGTGGAGCATCAAATTTTTCTTCTTCTTCCTCCTTAACATTTGGTTTTTTATGTTTTAGATTACTTTGTGAATTTTGTTTTTCTGGCTCCTCTTGGTGATTGAAGTCATTATATTTTCCTGAAATTTTATGAGTTTTATTGCTAACTTTTTGGATATGTTTCTCTATTTAGGATGCGAAATTTGTTTCCTCAATTCTTATCATTCTCAATCCTATATAGAAAATATCATAAGCTTCTTCATTTTGAAAATTTATTTCCACATGTTCTTCATTCGCTACATCTAAGGTAGACAATATATGACCATCCATATGGTGCAAAATCTTCATGATTAAACTTTTATGTTTCCTAGTTGTAGAAGCAAAGGTCCAAAGTGGTGCTTCATTATCACTACTATCATTTGAATCAGTCACACTTTCATGTTCATGATGTACTTTGTTCCATTCTCTTGGAGGTATATTGTAATAACTTCCTCTTCTCAAATTGACTTTTGTAATATTTCCTTGGTTTTGGAGATATAGAAAATCCTTTCCCTGGTCTTGAACTACTTGCATTTGCCTCATAAAGGTTCTATTATACTTTATGGAGTAATGGAACGTTATACAGATTTTAGTGTCTTGAGGTTTCTAATGTAATTGTGTTTGGATTTAGCAGTTGAAGAATCATGAGGGCGTGAACGTGCATGGATTTATTCAGATATTTATGAAGATAGTTAAAAGATAGTATTTAGATATTTTTTGTAAAAATAGGAAATCCGTTAGAAAGCAATGTTTTTGTAAAAATAGTAGATTGCTTAGAAAGCGAAGATTTTGTAAATAAAGAAGATTTTCATAAATGCACACTTTTTGAAGCACCACCCTCATGTATCTTCTATTCAAGACATAGTGGAAAATACCTATAAATACACATACTCTGGTAGACTCATCCATCACAGTATGTGGGGGGAGATTGAACCTGATCTTGTGTTCACTCTTTTACCTCTCTCTATTTTGTGAGTACTTTTGAGAAATTTCCTTTCTATACTATCTCTACGTATGTGTGTCTACAAGATCCGATGAATAGTGGTATTAGAGCCTGCAAAGCATCCATGAAGGTGTACTTCTCGGTGTTTGTTTGTGATTCGTCACATTTGTTTGCAATTTTGCATCCATTTTGGTTCGTTAATTCCCCTCCGATCCAGGTTTGCATTTGTCAATTTATGTTTATTTTGGTTCACCAGTGTCTTTTTCAAAATTTTTTGAATTTGTTACTATGACACTGTGAGATTGTTTTCATTGTACCCATTGTGCTCATTGTACCCACTATGCTCACTATGCTCACTGTGCTCACTGTACTCACTGTGGTCATTGTACTCTTTGTGCTCACTATGCTCACTATCAAATTGTGCACTATTCCTATTCGGTTATCAAATTCGATTATCAAAGCATCAACTAAGGCATATAACTATGGCATAACTTTGGCATCTTTGGCACTCATGGTTCCCTTTGGTTCCATTGCCTATGCACAAACCTTCTCTAACTAATGAGTGGCAGTAAGAGCTTCCTTATTCCTCTAGTTAGCTTACTTAATTATGTAGTTAGCATAAATATTTCCCTAGTTAGCATGTAGGGGATTTGAACCCACCACCTCAACTTACAAGAGATATGCTTTATCCACTAGCCTATTTTCACTTATTGATATTGTATTTCTCTTAATTGATAGTTAACATAATTTCTCACACTCTCTTTCTCTTATTTATTTAATTATTTATCCAACACTCTCTTTTATTTATTATATATATATATATATCCAAGATAAAACCTTTCCTTTCTATTCTAATTCCAATATTGCTAAAATTATTTTCACATGTTTAGTAATAGGTTATGGTTCTATATAAGGCCATGGACCATGCACATACTATAGAGGATTTTGGTAAGTTATTGATTAAATGTATTTTTCTTCATCATGGTAAGCTATTAATTAAATGTATTTTTTTCTACATCATGTTTTTCCAAAAGCTATTTTATCTGATCAAAGATGTAATCACTTTTGGGTTGCATTATTTCAAAAATTAGGTTCAAAAATAGAATTAGTTTTGCAAATCATTCACAGTCACATTAACTTCCAGTTTTCCATTTCCATGCATGTGTTTTCACATCTTCAGTGATGGGACATGTGATTGGCTATCCATGTCTATTTTATTTTTATCAACTGAGGTCAGTTGCTCGTCAACTAGAAGTCATGTTATACTTTATGGAATAATGGAATGTTATATGGATTTTATTGTCTTGAGGTTTTTAGTGTGATTGTGTTTTGATTTACCAAGTAAAGAATCATGAGGGCATGAATGCACATGGATTTATTCAAATATTTTTGAAGATAGTTATAAGATAGTATTTTAGATTTTTTCTGTAAAAATGGTAGATTGCTTAGAAAGCGATGTTTTTGTAAAAATAGAAGATTGCTTAGAAAGCGATGATTTTGTAAATAAAGTAGATTTTCGTGAATGCATGCTTTTTGAAGAGTCTCCCTCATGTATCTTCTATTCAAGACGTAATGAAAAATACCTATAAATACACATACTCTAATAGATCCATCCATCAGAGTATGTGGGGGGAGATTGTACCCAATCTTGCATTCACTCTTTTATCTCCCTCTATTTTGTGAGTACTTTTGTGAGTACTTTTCTATTTTATTTAGTAGATTGCTTAGAAAGTGACATTTTTGTAAAAATAATAGATCGCTTAGAAAGCGATGATTTTGTAAATTTAGCAAATTTTCATAAATGCACACTTTTCAAAGCACTGCCCTCATGTATCTTCTATTCAGGACATAATGAAAAATTCCTATGAGTACACATACTCTAATAGACTCATCCATCAGAGTATGTGGGGGGAGATTGTACCCGATCTTGTGTTCACTCTTTTATCTCTCTCTATTTTGTGAGTACTTTGAGAGATTTTGTTTCTATACTATCTTTGCATATGTGCATCTGCAAGATCCAATCAACAGGATCTTCCTATAATCTCATAGGAGGTGAGTTGTGGAAATTCCACTAGTGCAAATGTTTGTTCAATTTTAATTCCACAGATTTCTATTATCACTTTCTCCCATATTCCTAGTGGTGTTTCTATGTGCCCATCTGCAAGTTGAAGTTTCATTTTAGTAGAGTGAAGTGGTTGAGCCCCCCATTTCTCCCAAGTTCTTTTAGTCATGATGGCTACACCAGCTCCACTATCTAAAATAGCATTTGTTTGTTTTTAACCAAAATGGACTAAGAGTATTGTATTTCCCTCTTCTCCTTCACAGTATCCCCCAATTTTATCTATGGGTATCTGCATGATTAGCTCTCTATTTGTATTAGTACTAGAGATTTTTTAATGATTTTGTGAAGAAGCTCTAGAAGTGAGGTTTTTCCTTAATTATTTCTCTTAAAGTCCATTGACATAGAATCTTGCAATGATCAGATAATCTGACTTTCATTTTCAACAATATGACCTCCTCATCTTGTGGCATTCTCTTTTGTTCCTCTTATTGCTCATTGTATGTATCATGTTATCCTTATATCTTGTCTTTTAAAAACTCCTCCCATAACTTTTCTTGTATAATTCCTTTGTTATTGATTGGATTTTATATATTTTCTTGCTCAAGTAGTTGTTGGGTTTTCTGTATCACTTCCTTACATAGTATCATTCTTTCTTTTTCCAAGTCAAGCGTGGGGTATATTTTTCATGGTCTACAATACTTGTTCCTTCCTCTAATCTTGCTTTGTATGCCTTCATTAAAGTGTCCAATTGCTTTGATCATTTTTTTACATGGCTACACTTCTGATTTTATGTTAGATCTTAATCTTGCACTGTCTTTTGAATGTTGGTCTGTGTCTTTTTTTCTATCTCTTCTATTTTTTTCTCCCATTTGGCCATTTGTTTAGCTTTGTTGGAGTTAGACGTCTGTGGAAGCACGCGAACAACACAAGGAAGAAGAAGAAGCTTGGAGCACAAACACACAATACTGAATGTATTACTAGAGAATGTACAAAGATAAGTAGCCCATTAGGGCAATAGGCGTATATACAAGCCGAGGGAAAAAAACCTCCTAAAGAGGGAAAAAAGTGCCCCAGCGGTCCTTGTGTGTTCACACACATCACTACCTAAATATATCAACAAATCCCCCCTGGGAGTGATGCGGTGAACAAGGAGCTGGCACTCATGTATAAGGAAGTGCCAAGCTATGTGGAAATCACTCCACAAAAGGAAGTAAGCCCAAAGCTTTGTGGAAAGCTTCAAACTTCTCCCTAGGCAGAGCCTTCGTGAAAAGGTCTTCAATGTTCTCCTGCGTGGGCACATATGCCAAGCTGATCTCCCCAGTAGAGAACCTCTCCCTGACATAATGATAATGCACCTCAATGTGCTTAGTGCGAGCATGGAACACAGGGTTCCTTGCAACTCCCAATGCGCTCTGACTGTCATTAAAGATGGTGGTGGCAGAAGACTGGCCAACACCCAAATCAGCCATAAGGCATCTGAGCCACACACACTCAACAGTCACTGTGAAAGCTGCCCTATACTGAGCCTCACAACTGGAAGTGGCCATAGTAGGCTGCTTCTTGCTCAACCAAGATATACATGAGGTACCAAGCATGAAGCAAAAACCACTGGTGGATACACGAATGTCATAGCAACCAGCCCAATCTGAGTCAGAAAAAGCATGCAAATCTGGCGGTAGTGATCCCCCCTTGGGATAAAACAACCCAAGTAGCTGAGTACCACTCAAGTAGCGAAAGATACGCTTAACCGCCTTCCAATGCGTGACTCCTGGGCAATGCATAAACCTGCTCATCTCTGAGACAGCAAACTGAATATCTGGCCGAGTAATGCATAAGTAAATCAAGCATCCAACAGCCTGTTGATAGAGAACAGCATCAAATGCATCTCTAGCATCATGAAGACTCAATCTAAACCTGTCTCCATAGGAGTGGCAATAGGCTTACAGTCTTCAAGGCCAAAATGCAACAATAATGTGTCAATATATTTTTTTTGACACAAAGCCATTCCACCATCAACTTGCATAAACTGAATGCCCAAATAGTGATGCAAATGCCCCAAATCTGACATCTCAAATGAGGCTGTATCCCAAGCATCCTTAGCTGTTCTGCAAGAGCGAATATGAGGAATAATGGCATGTTTGATAGACAAAGCTATCAATGCATGTGCTTGGGCATCTCTGCCATCCCAACGAATCTGGTCTGCAATAGGTGCAGCATAAACAACAGCACGAATAGGAATCTGCACAATATCATCTTCGACACCATCTTCATCAGCTCCAACACCCATATTTGTAGTACCTGTTGTTACAGGTGTAACAGGACGTCTTTCAACACCCTGCACAATGTTCCACAATCCTTTTGCAACCAATACATGTCTCATCATATAAGCCCATAATGGCTAGTTGGTACCATCCAACTTATCCTCAACAGCCAACATACAGAATACATCACTGCTTTCAGCCATGGCCGGTGACTGAAATACCTTGATGCAGAAAATTGATTGTATCTCAAAAAGTGGAACGGAACTACTGTTAGCAGTGGACAAGGGAGAGAAGGCACAAGCAGACAAGGGAGTCAACGAAGATCTGGCAAGTAGGCCAACAATTTTCTTCAGGAAGAAGCACTTATGAACATTCACGCAGATTTAGCACTAAGGCAACCTTAATTTTTCAAAACCTCTACACCAATTAAAAGTGATTCTCATCACTAAGCACCATTGTAAATATCATTTCATCTTTTTGTAGCTTCATTTTGTGCAAGCCAAGGAGTCCTTGAGCTTGAGGAGCATTAGAAGTATCTACCTGCCAATTTTCGTAATTTTTGGATCTCATTTGAGCCCCCAAATAAGCCCTGGAACCTAATTTTTAACTAGGCCGGACACTAGGTCTGAACAGGGCCAAAGCTAGTCAAAAACTATAAAAGGAGCTAGAGAGCTCATTTTTGGGGTTAGATTGTAATTGAAACGACTTGTAAGAGCATTTTTGAAAGTAACTGAAAAACTCCATTGATTCTCACTTTTTGTCTTGCCGTGTGTGCGCGTGTGTGTGTATGTGTGTGCATGCTAGTGTGCTTCTCACTCACGCACTTGTGCCACCACTTGCTCGAGGTCTTCATACCATCCTCACGTCTTCCCGAATTGACATTAAAGGAGGTGCTACTCATCATTGAGCTACACCAAATTTTGGCACCGTTGCCGGGGATCGAGCTTTGAGGACGAGCGTGTGATGGTAAGACGTAGAGTTGACGCGTTGGAGTTGTAGGTATTTTCTTCACTCTCAGCGATTTTCTTTTACTTTCTTCTCCATCTTCATTTCCATCATCATCATCATCATCTCCCACCTCCATCTCCATCATCGCGAAAATTTCTGTTTTTTGATCATATCACCTTCCCCACCTCATTTCCCTCATTTCACTTGTGAGAGAGAGCAAGAGAGCGATATTGCATGTGTGTTTTCTTGCATGTTTCTTGAGCTTTTTGCAGGAACTTGCTGTATCAGCATCCCCAGCTTCCCGCACAGGTACGAAACTCGACGCAACTGTCTCGCGGTCGCAGGCTTCTGTCGATCGCGACTGACAGAAATTTTTGGCTTTTTACAAAATTGAGTGCACCACTAGAACAAGCACAAAGAGCACATCCTAAAACATTATAAACAGTAGAAAAATTCCGAGGTTTTCTGTCAATCGCGACCGACAGCCTCTGTCAATCGCGACCGACAGACCCTGTCAATCGCGACCGACAGACCCTGTCAATCGCGATCGACAGACCCTGTCAATCGCGACCGACAGCCTCTATCAATCGCGACCGACAGACCCTGTCAATCGCGACCGACAGACCCTGTCAATCGCGATCGACAGACCTCCACGATCGACTGACTGCCACGTAGGACCCTGTCAATCGCGATTGATACCGTCAATCGCGATCGACAGCCACGACCGACACCTCTGTCAATCGCGATTGACACCGTCGATCGCGATCGACTGAAATTCCACGATTGATTGACTTTTACGCGTAGCCACGTGTCCATCGCGACTGATAGGCCCCCGATTGACTGAAATTTCGGCGAAAAAACCGGAAGACGTGTCGATCGCGATTGATACTGTCGATCGCGATTGACAGCCACGATCGACTCTGTCGATCGCGATTGACACTGTCGATCGCGACTGACAGGCCCGACGGACACCTCTGTCAATCGCGATTGACAGACCTGTCGATCGCGATTGACAGGCTTTTCGGCCAAAAATTAGGGTTTGTTTTTGTTCAAAATTGGGGATAATTTTGGGGCAAAATAGTCAATCCATTAGCATTATTGAAGTTCCTACACTTGTGTTTTGGGAGAAAATCCTTGGATCTGTCAGCCAGATTGAATCTTGTTTTAACCCCCTAAACCCTGAACAGTCATAACTTCTTCATACGAAATCAATTTTTTAAGCTCTAGGGCTTGTTGGAAAGCTCGTGGCATCTACTACAAGCCCTCAACGTCAGGGGTCTTTAGGATTGTTTTCTTAAAAATCACTATGCAAGTTTGTGTGTGTGCTACAGGAATGAAAATCATTGGTTCTGTCATTGGAATTTAAATCTTAAAGCTAACTGTGGAATACTTACAGATCTATTGAGAGCATCGAAAGGCGTTCTAAGCAAGTGTAAGTGCAAGCTTGGGAACACACTTCCTGGGCACTCAAGGGCAACCGAGCAGGAAACCAAAGGTTGGAAACTTTTAACCCCCTCTGTCAATTCATAGCCTAGGCTAAGAACGACTAGAGGTAGGAGTAAGTCAGGGCGACGATAGGCAGTTATCAAGTTGAAGACTACCTGAAAACTCAAGTTCAAGCTAAAAACTTAATCTCTGTACTGTCGATAACATAAAGGAAAAGAACCTAACGTGGAACGATCAACCTGAAAGCACGAAGAACATTCAAGTATTCCTGACGACGTAATATCAGACGAGACCTTAAACACGAGAAATAACTAAAAAGAATCAAGTGACTGATACCAAGTGATCGGCAACGAGGTTGTACTCTGGGCAAAGAATTGGGCTACTTAGATAGGCATATGAACCTTAGATCAGGACGACATCTAGTAAGGGAGAGACAAAGCCTTAGGTCTTCAGAGGCTAGTGTTAACCACACTGCTAGGTCTTGGGCCCAGCAGTTGAGCCACCACTCGTACTACCCTAGCTCTGAGACCAGTGGGTCAGAGATGTCTCAAGGCATGGACAGACCTACGGGAAGTTCAGGAGTGCCTTACTTGTACAGGGTAGAAGGCCCTTACAAAACACAATTGGAATACCTTAGGACCAACCGATTAGGTGCTAGCATCTATGAGGACGGCCTAGGAAGATCGGTGGTACAGATTAAGAATCCTGATCAATCCATAGGACTAGAGCACCCAGCAGTCAAGTTTGAAAATGGTGCATACCTAGATAAAGAAGGAACCATATATATAGTCACCAGTCACCCAGACAGGACAGATGAATTTGGGAATGTAATCTCAGAAGCAGACTTAGGGGACTTAGAGCAGGGAAACATGGGTGCGGAACCTAGAACCCCCCGAGGTAAATCAGTTCTCACAAGGATTATCACGCCTGAGTGGATGCCCCAAGACAACAAGTGCATAGAATTGCTTCTCAATCGAGAAACTGACGAAGCCTTTTGGAGGTATAAATCTAATCAGCCAACTGATATAGGAACAATCATGATCTACGAGTTTAAGGATCCTGATAGCCCAGGCAGAGTGACCTACCTAGATCACGCTTCAGAACGGATCTTTGTGGTTACGGAAAATGATAGGCATGCTTACACTTGGAAGGGTGAATTCATTTTCCCCCAACCAAGATCAAATGTATCCTATGGTCACCCTGGAGCGGGAACATCCCAAGCTCATCGAACTCAAAGAGACAAAAGTAGAGATAGACCAGAAGTAAGATTTGCCAACCCAGTGGGCAGAGAAAGAACGAGGACGGAGACGAATAGGGTAGAACCTGAAATGCTTAGAGCTCACAGGAACCAAAGAAATGTGGATGGATTTCCTCTGCCGAGACCTAGAGAGCACACAAGAACGTTGAGACCAACCCAGCTAGTTAAGTCCATGAAGAATTACTTTGATGGCACAGGAGATCCCTATGATCATGTGGCGGAGTTCAAGCAAGTCTTGAGAGCTGAACAAGTGGAGGATCTGTTCACACAGTACAATGCCTTCGGTCTAACCCTTAGGAACACAACACTTACATGGTTTCAGCCATTGGATGAGCGGCAGTTCAGGAGCATAGACCAACTCCTAGAGGCTTTCATTGTAGAGTTCTCTAAGAGCGGCATAAGACACAATACCTCATCATTGATTCACAGCTTCAAACAGACTCCCCAAGAGACTGTCAGATTGGCAGGAAGAAGATTTAGACAATATCTTGAAAGGTGCCCTGTTTCGGAGCTACCCACACCTGCAAAACAAGTAGCCTTATTCCTTGATGGATTGCTGAGTACAAAATTGAGATCCTATGTGTATCTGAAGGACCCTAGGACCATAGAAGAATGTGTACGCATGTGCATTGACATTGAAGATAACCTAGGGGAAGAACTAGAGGTTTCCAAAATCTACAAAGATTCAGATAGTGCCTCTAGTCACTCTTCCACGCAATCCACATCAATTGAGGAACTTGCAGAGAAAGTAGCTCAGAAATTAGGAGTAACTAGCAAACAAATCCCAAGGTTTGCTCCTGTGAAAAGGTGCTATACATGCGGTGGTGACCATATGGCGAATGTCTGCCCCATTATGGCTCAACCCCAAGTTAATCCTAGTAGCCAGTACTGCACCATAGAACGGAGATACACCAATCACACCGCACAAGATTGCCCATACAACAAGCAGGCAGTTAGGCAACCCTACCCGCAGCCCTACCAACAAGGCAGATACCAGAACCAGAATCCACCACCACAATATGCTAGACCCCAACAAACCTACCAACCACAATATCAGGCCCAACAGAGACCCCAACCGGTGCTAGTTCAACAGCCTCCAAACCCAGCTAATGTGATTCCGGTAAAGTATGCTGTGGCAGAAGAAAACCTGAATAGGGCCATAGTACCAGTAACCCCATTGATCTCAGAAAATGACCTCAGTGACCATAGCTTTGATTCCGCACAGGTCGATAGTCCCCAGGCTTACTACATGCAGTCTCCAGAACATGGTGAGTCCTACTATAGTGAAGAGCCAAATGAAATAAGTTGGGAGTCAGATTACACGAATGTCATGTATGCAAACCCCAACCCTAGGCCTCAACCTAGGCAAGTAAGACCTCCATTCCCAAGAGGTCCATGCTACAGATGCCAAGGAGACCACCTCATTCGTGATTGTCCCTTACCTCCACCTACACAACCCCAGTCAGTGACGATCCAAGGCTTTTGCCAAGATTGTGGAAAAGAGCATCTCTTACGAGATTGCCCTAAAAATCCTAATAACATGCCAAAAATCACTCCCATTAATGTGATTGGGTTGGTTGTAGATTCCTTAGGGAGCGTGACTTCCACTGCACCAGTACAAGTAATCACTAGAGCCCAAGCACTGCAGCAAAACCAGGATGTAGGTCAGGAAAAAAACCCGGAGGCTAGTGAAACCGAGAGCATAACCAAGAAAAGGACTAGAGCATGGAAAGATAGTCGGGAAAGAATGAAAAGACAATGGGCTAAAAAGATGAGTGAACTTGAGGAAAGCGTAAGAGAAACAAGAGCCAGAATAACCGAACTCACAACTCAAACTCCCTCTCACACTACTCCACCACCACCACTCCCATCTCCATCCGACCCACCACCTTCCAACCCGCCTCATACGACTCCACTACCCCCCAAAGTAGGATCAGTCCTAGCTGATCCCACTCCCGAAGACCTTAATATGATGCTGAAAGCATATCAGGCCAGAATCCAAGAAGGGCCAACCATAACCGATCATGAAAAATGCTACCCTAGAGCCGAGCTAGAGCTTGAACGAACTAAAATTTGTGCTAAGATGGTGGAATTGGCTCAAGCCATGTTCGAAGCTAGCCGCCTCTTTAACATCTCTAGCTCAGCTAAGACGCAGTTACATTTTGATGGACTGCTAGAAAGAATAGAGATGCTAATTGCACAATCAGAAAAGGAACCTGCCCCTCAAAGAAAGGAAAGGACAAGAGAACGGAAAAGTCAGCCTCTTCAGGAAGCCCAGGTGCCTCCTCAAGAAGCTGATCCTTTCCCTCAAAAGGCAGATGAGCCTCCCTCGAAAACCTACGTACCTCCATGGGTTGCCTACATTCCTTCTCAGGAAGCGTATGAGCCTGTTCGAAAAAGTAATAGAATAAGTAATCCTCCCCAGGAAGCTTGTGCTCCAGCCATCTATGAGAACAAGGAGAGAGTCAACAATAGAATAAGCCCTCCTTCCCAAGTTGCTTCTGTGCCTAATTCTACGGAGCCAGACACTTCTTCTTCTATGAATCGGTTTGCACCAGACTTCCTACGAGAGATTCAAGAAGACAAATGGGATAACGAAAGTGAAGTTGCCCCTCCTTTTGAACTTGTGGATGATACACACGACCAATTCCCACAAGACATCCCATCTATTTACGGGGAACATGAGAGTACTCAGTCTCACGAGAGATTGGACTTTGAGTCTAATTCCATACAAGAGCTACCCCACTTCACAGGCCCATGGGAAGCAAAGTCCACGTGTATGAGAGCACCCACAGTCATGGTAAGGAACGACGACTCAGTCATACCTAGGAACACGGAGGTAGTAAAGAACGCCAAGGTGCAGCGCGATCTCACTTTGGAAGAACTGCCTAAGAATAGACCAAAAGCGCGGAAATATGTAGTCAGTCAAGTAACTGAAAGTGCACAACCACGTTCTCGGGTAGGATCCCATAGGACAGCGCCAGAAATTCCCTTGGACAAAATAGGAGATATGTGTGAAGGTGAAGAAGGGAACACCTATCTTCCCATCACCTATCAGGAGTACACCACCAAGGCAATTTTGGACTCAGGTGCAGGAGTTGCAATTGCCACTACTTCCCTTTGGAAGCGTTAGGGCAAGCCAGCACTCAGGCCAACGAGGATGAAATTGCAAATGGCCGATGGTCACATAGAGAGACCCCTAGGATTGCTAGAAGGAATAACTCTCACCACTTGTGGTGTCGAGTTTGAGCATACATTTGCCATATGTGACTTCAGCAAAAATCATGCCTATGAGATGATTTTGGGAAGACCATTTATGCGACAGTTGCAAGTGGTACAGGATTGGGGAACCAATTCTTTGTACCTACAGCACTTAGGTGTTACGACCAAAGTGAATCTCAAAGATTACTCTCATAGAGATGTACCTCCTATCCAGTGGAATCCCATCCATAGAGCCAAAGATGATACAGAATCCGTGCATTCCATAGGGTCAGGATCCTCATGGATGCATGAAGACACCCACTTATGGATGTGCAAAGTAGCAGTAGAGGAAGAGAAGAGAGAAAAGGCCAGAGAAATAGGTGCAAACGAAACCCATAGACCCATTCAAGACCCAGCCTATGCACCTGTAGTTTTTCCAGACGAGGAATTTGAACCCCATGGCTGGGCAGAAATTTTAGCAACAATGGACGTGGCCATCAATGAAGAACAATGGACACCTCACTGTGATGAGGATGGCTATGACATTTCAGTCTTCTCCATAGAGCCAATCA
Source organism: Ceratopteris richardii (assembly GCA_020310875.1). Lineage (NCBI taxonomy): Eukaryota > Viridiplantae > Streptophyta > Polypodiopsida > Polypodiales > Pteridaceae > Ceratopteris > Ceratopteris richardii. The sequence goes on from CM035443.1 coordinate 77,788,184, forward strand.
TGGGAGAGGCAGTACTAGAAGAATGCGAACCTAGCCCTGATGCATTTGAGGATGCAAGTGACTCCGATCTAGAGTCAATCATTATGGACCCACCATTTGCATCAAATGAAGAATACTTCCATGAAGTAGAATTTCAACCCCAGAGGCATGGAGAGGTTACAAATGACGTAAGATTAGCAACACATGTGACCCCGAAGGAAGAAGGAAAGAAACGAAAGAAGAGAGAAGCCTCACCAGAAGAGGAAGAATCTTTGTTTGAGGTCCCAGAAAATTTTAAGAAGTATGAGATAGATGACAGGAGAGTCATGATAAGAATGCCTAAACGAGAGGCACAATCAGGAGAGGCCTATGATAACAAAGAAACCACCAAGAAAATAGTAGTGGCCCTAGAAGAAGGAGAGGAGAGATGCACGTACATAGGCCATGACCTAACAGAAGAAGAAGAGCACGAATTGATTGCCTTGCTAAGAGAATATAGAGATGTATTCGCTTGGAGTTACAAGGATTTGAAAGGTGTCGATCCTGATATATGCTCACACACTATCCCCATGACCTCAGATGCCAAACCCTCTAAGCAAAAGCCTTATACATATAACGATAATTATGCTGCTAAGATCAAGGAAGAGATAGATAGACTGGTCGAAGCTGGATTTATCTATGAAATTGAGCACACTGAATGGGTATCCCCCATCGTAGTGGTGCCCAAGAAGAATGGCAAACTGCGCGTGTGCATTAACTTGAAAAAGGTTAATGCAGCCACAATTCGAGATAACTATTCGCTTCCCATCACAGAACATCTCTTAGAAAGAGTGGCAGGCAAGGAAGTGTACAGCTTCCTTGATGGATTTTCGGGTTACAATCAAGTAGCCATAGCTCCAGAGGATCAGCATAAGACAGCCTTTGCCACAGAATGGGGCATTTTTGCTTTTAGAGTAATGCCATTTGGGCTTACCAATGCACCAGCTACCTTCCAGAGGCTGATGTGCCATGTGTTTAAGGAGTTCCTGAGGAAGAGTTTAGAAGTCTATGTTGATGATCTTTGTGCTCATTCCAACATTAGACAAACCCATATCCCTGAACTCAGACAAATCTTTGACAAATGTAGAGAATATCAAGTCTGCTTGAACCTAGAAAAGTGCGTTTTTATGGTCAGGCAAGGCAAGATTCTAGGACACATAGTGTCAAAGAATGGCATATCTATCGACGAAGAAAAAGTGAGAGCCATAGCAGAGCTACCTAGGCCAAAGAATGTCAAGGAAGTACAAGCTTTCATGGGGCATTGTGGCTATTACCGACGATTTATACACATGTATGCTGTCATTGCAAAGCCCATGTACGGACTTCTGACTAACTTTGAGTGGACGGATGAATGTGAGAATTCCTTCCAGGAGCTTAAACGAAGATTATGTTCAGCACCAATCTTAAACACACCAGATTGGAATAAACCAATCCATGTTCATGTTGATGCATCCAATTATGCTATTGGATGTGTGCTTGCACAACCTACTGGTGAAGGTAATATGGATCTTCCAATTGCCTATGCCAGTAGACAATTGAATGCGGCTGAACGGAATTACACCACCACAGAGCGAGAAGGATTAGGCATGGTATATGCAGTTAAGAAATTTAGACACTATTTGCTTGCAAATAAGTTTAAATTTTTTACTGATCATCAGGCATTGTTATATCTTGTAAACAAGCCATGCAATACAGGAAGATTAGTAAGATGGTTTCTCTTGCTAATGGAATATGACTTTGAGGTAGTGGTGAGAAAAGGGAGGACTCATTTAAGAGCAGATCATCTCTCTAGGCTCACATTGGGAGAAGCCCCACAAGGAGTATCAGATGACCTTCCTGATGCTTACTTGTTTAATTTGGAAGTGGTGCCGCAGTGGGCTAAGCCATTGGTACCAGTACTGACATACGGGCCTAACCATCCAGTGGTAAACACACGGAATAGAGAGGTTGTAAGAGCCCAAAAGTACCACATAATGGCAGGAAGCATGTACAAGCACACAGATCAAGGGATCTTGGCTTGTTGCGTAGAAGAGGACGAGTACGCTAAATGGTTGCAATTAGCACATGTAGGTGCACTAGAGCAACACCATTCAAAGCAAAGAACTTTACAGACCCTAAGGAGACTCGGAGTGCATTGGCCGACTATGGAAGCGGATGTCCAAAAGTTGTGCAAGGAATGCCCAATCTGTTGCACTAAGCCACCTGTGGAACACGCCACTCTGTATCAAGTATCCATTGTGCCAGAGTGGAGCGACCCTCTAGTATCCTTCCTGAGGACAAACACATTCCCTCCAGACATGACTCTGGCGAGGAAAAGGAGTTTAGAACAAGAAGCTCAGGATTACTCACTCATTGGTGATACTCTATATAAGCGTGGTAAAGATGGTTACCTGAGGCTATGTGTCCATGAAAGTGAATATCTTAAGATCTTAGAAACGGCTCACCAAGGTGTAGCAGGAGGACACTTTGGACCGGATCAGGTGATCAAGGCAATACTATTTGCGGGCTTCTGGTGGCCTACCCTTCACATGGATGCTCATACCTATGTGAAACGGTGTGATGTCTGTCAGAGAACTCAGTATCCTATACGAAAAGATGAGATGCCATTGAAACCTATGATGGGTGGACGTGCATTTTCTAAGTGGGGAATAGACTTCGTAGGTCCTATTAATCCCCCAGCTAAAGGTTCTCATGCGGAATACATCATTGTTGCAACAGATTATCTCACCAAGTGGGTGGAGGTAAAGGCTATGACAAAGAACGATGCTCAAACAACTGCCAAGTTCTTGTTTGAGAATATATTCACAAGATATGGGCTACCTATAGAGCTTGTAAGTGATAGAGGCACTCATTTCTTGAACGAAGTGATTGAAAATCTACTCCAAGAATTCTTGGTAATACACAAGAAGTCTGCCCCCTATCACCCTCAAGCTAATGGACAAGCTGAGAGCACTAATAAGATCTTATGCAATGTACTGACGAAATTAGTGAACACTAAACGCTCTGATTGGGACAAACAGCTACACCATGCTGTTTGGGCATACCGAGTTGCCTACAAAACGGTACTCCAAGCCACCCCCTTTCAGATGGTATTTGGCCAAAACGCTGTGCTACCCTTGGACTTCTTAATACCTACATTGAAAGTAGCACAAGAACACGAATGGACAAGTCACGAGCTCTCCTCTAGGATCTTTGACCTTGAACGATTAGGAGAAACAAGGCTGAGAGCCGCTGCAGGAATATATGCAGCTAAAAAGAGGCAGAAGGCATACTTTGATGCCCATGTGAAGGATAAAGGCTTGAAAGCAGGAGATCTAGTCTTAGTCTATACACTGAAACAACACGCAAGGAAGCTAGAAAAGAGAGGCTACGGACCTATGATCATCAATAGGATCTCCACGAGTGGAGCAGTACAATTAGCCACGTTAGAAGGTGATGTTCTCCCAAACTATATTAGCGGTTGCAGAGTCAAGTTGTATCAAGAACCCCTCACGGAGGAAATACTCAGCCGACTCAACACTGCTAAGAAACGCAAAGAGGAAGAAAAGCGAGTTCGAGAACAAGCTCAAGCAGAAGCTTTAGAACGCATCAGGAGGATGAAGTTACGAAGGCAAGGTAGAGATCAGCCTAGGGTGAATGACTATGCAGATCAAGGATATCCTATGGCCATGTGTGAAGTTGCAGGAACAGGCTCGCATAGGATAATTGATAGACGTCCTTTCATAACCCTAGATATAGGACAAGGCGTGGGTGCAAGGACCGTAAGAGCCTTGATTGACTTAGGTGCAGCCACTAGTGCTGTTAGAATGTCTTACTGTCAAGAGTTGCAGTTAACTGTCAACCCTGTGGAAGCATATCTCATAGGATTGGGAGGCGTGGAAACCCCTTGCATGGGCGAGGTGGAACTTCCTCTCTACATTCATGATGAGGCTATGACAGTTAAAGTACTAGTGTGTCAAGATGAGGATCTCACTGAACCTCTAGTCTTGGGTCAAGATTGGATCTATGACCAAGCAATTAATTTAAACCTAAGAAGTGGACTTCTCCAGGTTTGGGTCAATCATAGTCGAGTTACAGTAGAATTAGACAATGGAGCACTCAAGGAACTAGGAAAGGCACAGACTCCTGGTCCTTCCAGGGGTACACATGAAGATGACCATGCTGTTCTTGTTCAAAACCATGTGTTGCAGAGGAATGATATTTGCAAAAAAGGAGTCAGGGATGCAACGGAACTCCCTTCTTTTCCAAAGGCCAGAAGGAGGCAGCAACCAAAGGTGGATCAAAGGCAGAAGAAGCAGAGTACTACCTATGTCCGAGATCAAAAGTACCTGCGCAACAGAATGACCCAGAAAGTAAACCAAGTGTGGGTGCGGAAAGGCGAACACCCGGTTGCACTCACGACAACCACACGGGCAAAGCCTCTTACTTGTAACCCACAACGTGACACCACTAAGAAGTCTGTCAGAAATTCTTCTGCTAAAGTGAAATCCATTTGGGTGCCCAAAAAGACGGTGAAGGCTAGCCCACAATCAAGACAAATTTGGGTGCCTAAGGCTTGCTTGAGGGCACAAGTAGCGACGCCAAGGCCACAACCTATGCAGCATAACCCATCTACGCGTACAGCCAGTATTCACTCGTTCTCAACACTCAGGAACACACCAAGACCCAAGAGCACGCATGTAATCACTTGTACATGGGTCCCTAAAAGGCCTCATTTTCAAACCGCGACACCTAGAAAGCTCTCTAGTGTCTCTACGAAACCGAAAGCAAAGCCCATCCACTGCATTTGGCAGCCTAAGACCTGTAATAAGCCCCCCGACCCCAATTTGTAAATTCATCCCCACTTACTAACTTCATTAGTCTCCTAGGACTACCCAAGCATTAACTACACACACGTGCACCGAACACTTACTAACCCATTATTCGCTCCCGACCCTCATGTTAATATTGTGATGGGAACAACAACGGTCCTCCCTTGTCCTGTACAATATTAACACATGTTTGTATATTCTCACAGAGATAGACAGCAAGAAGTAAAATGGCAGATACAGTAGGAACTAGCTCCCAGGCAGGCACCAGCCCCCAAGTGGTGGACATCGAAAGCCTTCCGGTCGAGGAGGAATTAAAGGAAAGACCAGCGGCATTACGAGCATTACATGCCATACCAATTCAGAATCCTCCACAGGGTCACACCATGCCGGTGGGCAAAACCTCACACTGGTTCAGTGACGTTGCTGGCCCTCTGGGTGAAGGCACATATATGTGGGAGTCCGAGGTAGAATTCAATGGACGTTGGGGCAGATACCATTTCTTTACCAGGGAGTTTGAAAAGCTACAGAACAACGAAGGACTGAAGCCGATATGGAAGAAGGCTGGGCTTTATGACTACTTCAAGTTCCAACTACCAAAGCCAGATTTCCTAAGATGCTCATATCTAATTAGTACCCTCACCCCCAGCAAAGACAAGAAAGGATACAGCTCCTTTGTGCTCCCATCACTCACAAGGGGCAACGAGCTGAAGCGTTTCCGCTTGACTATCAACCTGGTAAGAGAAGCGCTCGACATGACTGGTATGCACATTCCAACAGAGAAAGAGACTATGGTTCCAGACAACATGAAGAACAGGAATCTGACGAAGCTGAAGGACATGGTTGCAATGACACCCACGATCGCCATCCACTTACGTATGGTCATGCAACATTTCGCCTTCCCCGCGCAGGAGAGGTTCACAATGCCTCCCAAAAAGATCTGGTTTAGCCTCTACCTGGCGGATGCTTTTGAGTTGACCATCAATATGCCCCACTGGATTATCGACCAGATTCATATGGCTCATCAAAGATGGTATAAGAAGCAAAAATCTGTGTTGTATGGTTGCTGTACTCACAAGAATTGTATACAGATGTCTTGCATATGATGTACCGGTGCAGAGGGCTCTGATCTGGTCCAGAGCACAGGAATTTCAACGAAGATTGTCAGCTGTAGGGCCTCCCTCAAAGAAGATGAGAGGCGCCGTCCAGATGCCTTGTGCACAAGCTCGCGGTGCAACCCTGACGCCTGAGACAACCCCAAGACTTCCACGACGAGTGCAACCATTTACTATCAGGTTACCCAGGCACAGCACAGATGGCCCTAATCTTGTATTTCCACCAGTACCGACTGATCTGGAATTCCCGCATGGATTCACTCTGGAGGATCTAACGGACGAAGAAGTTGCAAGAATCATCGAGGCCGTAAACGCAAAAGTTGAAGAAGAACAAGCCCAGCCCAGCCAACCGGACGTAGTCAATGTGGACGATGAAGAAGAAGCTCATGAGGAGGCACAGGGTGGACAATCAGAAGCCGAAGAACAAGAGTATGATCAAGAAGCCCTACAAGTACTGGAAGGTGCCCCCGCCTATACTAACGCTTTAAAGAAGCTCTACGATACGATGAACCGAGTCCAAGAGCAACACAGGCTATCATTAGCTGCAGGTAAAGCCCTCATGAACCAGATTCTGGAGGAGGAAGGCGTGGACGAGCAATACCGTGCCACCCTGGAAATGATATCAGATGCTTTGGGAGTACCTGAAACGGTGCACACTGCACTAGCGCAATCACGAAGGACAGAGAAAAGATCTAGAAGACGCCCCCCACGAACAGGAAAACGAATGAATGTATTAGGTTCAGGACCACAAGGCACCCCCACAACCACTGGCACAGCACACACTGTTCACGACACCGAGGAAGCCCACACATCGAGTGCACCTCCATCACCTCCCTTGCCACCTTCTCCCCCACATTCACCCCATTCACCTTCCTCTACCACGGTAACCTCTACTGTCACCACCTCCGAACCCACTCCACACACCGACGCACACACCATCAGTCAACCCACATACTCTATTTCCACTGAACACATAAGTCTAACCACAGCCACGGTAAACCCCACTACTTCCATCACACTTCCTGGGAGTTCACAATTACACACACCTCTATACACGTTCACAACTATCACCGCCACCACAATCCCCATGTTCACAGTCACTCCCATCACTGCCTCCACTTTTGAATCCATGGAGGTATCACCCACATCTGCACCTCTCCCACCCCCCATTTACCCACAATCTCCCATTCCCCCACCTCCCCCCTCACCCTTCTCCAGCACTGCATCCACAACCCCCTTTCCCTTTCCCTTCCCCTCTGCATTCAACACCATTCCCCTCAGTAACTTATTTAATAATATGCATCAATGCATGGCCCAACTTCAGCAACACTATCAACACCTGGACAACCAACATACAAGACTCTTCCGAAGCCACGAAGAACTCCAAACACGATGTAAGGATCTTGAAGAGTAGAAGCAGCTACTAGCACAACAACACGTGACATTACAGGAGCAATACGCACAATTAGAAGCCAACCCACCCCAAGCAGATGATGAAGAACGACGACACATGGATGAGCTGCTACATTCTCAGATCACGGAAAACCTAAAACTTCGACGGAACTTGGGCCTCCTCCGCAAGCATATGTCGACAGCGCTAGAGGAGAATAAAAGATTACAGAAACAGAACGAAGAGAACCTGGAGGCGGCCATGGAGGGTTCCCCACAGGAGATTGACCCAGAACGATTCAAGGCAATTCCCTCTGAGAATATGCAGGTGGTGTTAGAAACTCATGCAGATCTAATGGAGGCCCATGCCGCTTTAGAAAAAGAGAGAGACGAGTTACGAAGACAGTTGGCCACCCGACAGACAGAACCCAGCCAGAGCATAACCGTAGAAGAAACAGCTGAAGAGGTCACTAAACTCCGGGCCGAACTTGAGGAATTACGCAGCAAGGTCATGCAATATGAGCGTCAGCCCTCTCCTCTGGTAGAGCCCGAGCCTGACGATCTGGTGCCAATTGAAGTAGAAGAAACATTCGAGGATCCCTATGTACCAATGCCAACACCCGGCGGTAAGCGCACAGAACAGGGCATGGACACAATTGAGATTGAGGCACCGGAATGGATGCAAAAGTTAGAGAAAGTAGCCACGACGCATGATGACAGGGTGGCAGTCCAAATTGCATTGATGTCAAAATTGGAAGAGGTGGTAATAAAATCTGATTATTTTCAGAATCTTTCACACCATAGGTGGATCGGCCCATCGGATGATCTGTATGTACCTTTTTGCGTGCTAATGGCGGATTATAATGCGGAGATCAAGCGCCACACCTCAAGGGAACCCACCTCTGCCACCCAATTTGCACCCGATGACATCCCAGAGAGTGCCAAGCAAGGACATATTCGCCAACCAACGTGGAGAATTCGGCTGCTCGAAACCTACCCGGAAATGGTAAGAACATGGAACAACATGCCATTGTACATCAAATATAATCCATGTTATTGCCCTGTGTTTCGAAGGAGATCATGGCCGGAGTACACACATACAGTGCTGACGATCAAAGGATGTGAGAAGTGGCTAAATTACGTGTACTTCGCACCCCCTAAGGGCGCACCTACAATTGGATATATGATTTCAACGATTCGGCATTGGGGGGTCCGTTTCAAGAATGTTCTTGATATCATGACTCAGATGTGCCTGAAAATTTTCGAACTTATGCTGGTCACCTTCAGGACCTTCAAAAATGTCAAGGAACCGCATCTCTCAGCACTAGGATTTAATGAAGGGAACCAGGACCTTGTATACGACATGAGCACAACTCCATCGATCAATGTTGTGTATGCATGGCACGCTCGCATCAAATATCTACCGGCCTGCTTCAAACAAACGTTTGAAGAGATGTTTGTCACGGGATTCTGGGAATATCATTATGAGATATTCATTCCCAGACCATCCCATCTCTTGCAGTTGTTTGCAGTGGAACAAGCTCTCCACTCCGAAAAGCTACGTATGCCACATCCAGAGGTTCCTGGGCCGGTAGACTGGGATGCTCTTCTGACAGATTTGGCTAAAGGGTTGCGAATTGCTGAACATCATTTAGCGCAAGACGTCGTCGAGTACTACATCCAAAAACCCTCTCAACAAGGGTCTGTCAGGGACGACAGACGCGAGAGAGGGGGGGGGTGTTAGCAGTGGACAAGGGAGAGAAGGCACAAGCAGACAAGGGAGTCAACGAAGATCTGGCAAGTAGGCCAACAATTTTCTTCAGGAAGAAGCACTTATGAACATTCACGCAGATTTAGCACTAAGGCAACCTTAATTTTTCAAAACCTCTACACCAATTAAAAGTGATTCTCATCACTAAGCACCATTGTAAATATCATTTCATCTTTTTGTAGCTCCATTTTGTGCAAGCCAAGGAGTCCTTGAGCTTGAGGAGCATTAGAAGTATCTACCTGCCAATTTTCGTAATTTTTGGATCTCATTTGAGCCCCCAAATAAGCCCTGGAACCTAATTTTTAACTAGGCCGGACACTAGGTCTGAACAGGGCCAAAGCTAGTCAAAAACTATAAAAGGAGCTACAGAGCTCATTTTTGGGGTTAGATTGTAATTGAAACGACTTGTAAGAGCATTTTTGAAAGTAACTGAAAAACTCCATTGATTCTCACTTTTTGTCTTGCCGTGTGTGCGCGTGTGTGTGTATGTGTGTGCATGCTAGTGTGCTTCTCACTCACGCACTTGTGCCACCACTTGCTCGAGGTCTTCATACCATCCTCACGTCTTCCCGGATTGACATTAAAGGAGGTGCTACTCATCATTGAGCTACAACTACCCAGACGAGTTCTGTTAAACCTGTAGCAGACTTTGAGACGCTTATACTGGCGAATAGAAACAGGTATATACCTTTGGCACAAAAAGACAAAATAGCCTACACAAGCACTATGATAGTGCGTTTGGAGGCTGAAACGAGCTGAGATCGCGATTTTGGCACCACAAATTGAAGCTGTTTTGATCTCGAAAACACCCTGAGTATGCTCACCAAAATTCGTACGATTCTGAGACTGCAAACGGAGGAGTGTCAACTGTGCCCTAGATGAAGCGACGACCTACTCTGATACCAATTGTTGGAGTTAGACGTCTTTTGTATTTTGTATGTTGGCTATTGAGGATAAGTTGGATGGTTCTAATTACCCATTGTGGGCATATATGATGCATCACGTATTGGTAGGAAAATTCTTGTGGAATATTGTGTAGGATGTTGAAATATGCCCTCCTACACCTACAAATATAGTGATTGTAGATGATGCAAGTGGTGTTGAAGATGATGATCTCCGAATTCCTAGTCCTATGCCAATTCCTATTGCACCTACTTAAGAGCAACTTTGTTGAGATGGTAGAAATGGATAGGCACATGTTTTGACAGCTTTGTTTATCAAACATGCCATTATCCCTAACATTCACTCTTGCAAAAAAATAAAAGATGCTTGGGATACTCTTACAATACTATACTAGGCAAGAAATGAGGCTCTTGTTGCTTAACTTCAAAAATAGTTGGAAAGTGATCATATTGATGAATCAATGAATGAGATTCAATTGACAATTTTCTAACAAAGATCAATAATTTGAAAGAGCAGTTATTTTTTGTAGATGAAATCTTTCTAGATAGTTCATTTGTGTAGATTGTCCTTAATGTTCTTCCAGATTCTTATCTGAGTTTTGCTTCTACTCTGTGGTTGATGAGGAAAGGCAATACAAATGCCTTAAGCTTTGGGGATTTATTCTCTTTTTTGCTGCAAGAAGATTAGTCTAGGAAAAACATGTCAATTATGCATGTTGCATATCAAGCTTTCTTAGCTAGTAAAAAGGGCAAAGATAAATGGAGCTCATTTACTACTAAGCAAAACTATACTAATGCAAAAATCAAAGAAGGAAGAAAAAGATGATAAGAAAATAGAAAATCAAAAATAATTTTGGAAGTATTGTAAGGCAAATGATCATGGCATTAAGAGTTGTCCTAAACTTGCTACAAAAGAGACAAAGAAGAAAGAGGTTTGAATTGTTGTTACAAAGGCCTCTACACTTAAAATAGATTCTAATTACATTGTTTGGAATGAGGAATGGGAATTTTCTACTCAGTGTAGTTATTAAATATCTTCTCATGATCAATTTTTGTATATAGTAGACTTGGATGTTGGGCATTTTGATAGTGGTGCTACCAAACATATTATCTTGTAACACAATTTCTTCACTTCAAGTGAGACTACTCATACAGACAATACTTTCATATGTGCAAACAACTCCTCTTATCCTATCATGGGAGTTGGAAACACCACTCTTTCTACTATTGATTGTAGTATTTTCACATTGCGAGATGCTTTATATGTTCCATGGCTCAAGAAAAATATGTTATCAATTTCAATTTTAGCTAAGATTGACTCGATTGTTAAATTTGTTGATGACAAAGGTACAATCCATGATCTCTTGAATGGTGATGTTATCATTGCTTCTATAATGTTATGTCATGGTCTATATAAGCTCATAGGTTACATAAAATTTTAGAATGATTCAACATGTGTAGTTCATGATTCTTAGGCTATATCTGATGCAAAATTTTGGCATGCATGCTTTGGTCATCTAAATTTTGCTAGTTTTCTTTGCTTGCAAAAAATTAAAATGGCACCCTAACTGGAAAAAGTTGAGGCACCTTCTAATCATGTTTGTGAGGGCTTTATTTTGGGGAAAATGTAGTGCTCTTGCTTCCTAAAGGATGGTTTAGTTAGATCTGCATGTAAATTGCAATATGTTCATAGTGATGTCTCTGGCCCTATGCACACACCTTCATTTGGGAATAACCTATGCTTCATGACTTCCATTGATGAATTTTCTAGGAGTGAATGGGTTTCTCCATTGAAAGCAAAGTTAGAGGTTTTGATGTGCTTTAAATAGTTCCTAGTTATGGTTGATAATTTGTCAACATGTAAAATGGGCACCCTCTATTCTAATTGGGGGGGTATATGTCTTCTAAGTCTAGTGCATTTTTGGTTGAGCATGAGATAAAAAATCAATATATAGTGCCATACAAACCTCAAAAAAATGGATCTGCTAAGCAAAAGTACAAGAGTTACATGGAAATGTCAAGGTATATGATCAAAAGTCAAGCTTTACCACATAGCTTTTGGTTTGAGGATGTTATGTTGGCAACATGTGTAATTAATAGGTGTCCCACCAAAGAACTGTGGTCTATCACTCCATATAAAGCTTGGAATGGTTGCAATTGCTCATTTGTGCGTTTTTGGTTGTTTGGGATATCCATTAGTGCATGAACAACAACACAAGAACTTAGGTGATAAGGTAATGAGAGAGAGCTGATTATTAATGAGAGAGCTGAGAGAGAGAGTACTTATTAATGAGAGAGTTGACATAGAAGAGGCAAAAACTATGCTGAAATGGTTGGTGCAAACTTTGAGAGATAGCAAGTTAGATGTTTTAATATCATACTCATTCAAGCTCTAGTAATGATCCTTGTGCATCAAATTGTTATATGGATGTGTGTAGTCTTTATGATGAGAATGATCCTATTTCTTCTGATGAAGCAAAGATTTCAAAAACTTGGATGGTTGCTGTTGGCATACAAAGCAACAGAGGAGTCATGCACAATACGGCAACAAGGCCAAATCATTTTTTTCCCATGGATTATGTACAACTCAAGTGATTTTGATCACTACACAAACATTGTAAATCCCGTTTTTGGTAGAATAGACTCCATTTTGTGCAAGCCGAGGAGTCCTCGAGCTTGAGGAGTATTAGAAGTACCATCGTACCAATTTTCATAATTTTTAGACTTCGTTTGAACCCTCAAATAAGCCCTGGAACCTAATTTTTAACTAGGCCGGACACTAGGTCTGGACAGGGCCAAAACTAGTCAAAAAACTATAAAAAGAGCTAGAGAGCTCATTTTTGGGGTTAGATTGTTTGTGAATTGAACTTATGTAAGAGACCTTTTGATGAATGCAAAGAACTCCATTGTTCCTCTCCTTGTTCTTGCTTGTGTGCGCGTGTGTGCGTATGTGTGTGCATGCTTGTGTGCTTCTCACTCACGCACTTGTGCCTTCACTTGCTCATAGTCTTCATACTAGTCCTCACGTCTCCACGGATTGACAATTATGAGGTGAATCTTCTCACGTTGGTACTCACCATTGTGCTAGAGTGACACCAAATTTGGCGCCGTTGCCGGGGAGAGAGCTTCGAGGACGAGCGTGTGATGGTAAGACGTCGAGTTGAGACATTGAAGTTATAGGTAATATCCTGCTTTCTCTTAATTTTTCTTCATTTTTTCCTTACTTTCGCATCACCATCATCACCATCATCATCTCCACCATCTCCCACCTCCATCTCCATCTCCACAAAAAATTTCAGTTTTTTGGTCATATTACACCCCCCACCTCATTTCCCTCATTTCATTGTGAGAGAGAGCGAGAGAGAGCTTGCATGCTATCTGTTTTTGGTGTGTTTTTGAGCTTTTGTTGCAGGAACTTGCTTTACCACCTCCTCCAGCAGTGTGTGCAGGTACGACAGACTTTGCACAGGTCCCGGGACGACGACCTCTGTCTGTCGCGACAGACAGAAAAACTTAAAATTTTATGAATGCATGTTTAGCACGGTAACCTACACCATTAGGGCACTCTAAATCACTAGAAGTTTCTCAAAAATTTGCGTTTTTTCAATCTATCGCGACAGACACCGTCTATCGCGACAGACACCGTCTATCGCGACAGACCAAAATTCCACGATAGACACCGTCTATCGCGACAGACACCGTCTATCGCGACAGACACCGTCTATCGCGACAGACAGAGACCCACGACAGACAGCGTCTATCGCGACAGACCAAAATTCCATGATAGACACCGTCTATCGCGACAGACAGAAATTCCACGATAGACACCGTCTATCGCGACAGACACCGTCTATCGCGACAGACACCGTCTATCGCGACAGACAGAAATTCCACAATAGACACCGTCTATCGCGACAGACACCGTCTATCGCGACAGACACCGTCTATCGCGACAGACAGAAATCCGCGACAGACACCGTCTATCGCGACAGACAGAAATCCGCGACAGACACTGTCTATCGCGACAGACACCGTCTATCGCGACAGACAGAGACCCATGACAGACAGCGTCTATCGCGACAGACACCGTCTATCGCGACAGACCAAAATTCCACGATAGACACCGTCTATCGCGACAGACAGAAATCCGCGACAGACATACATTTTCGGCAAAAATTAAGGGGTGAATTTTTGGAAATTTAGGCTAAATTTTGGGCATATATGCACTCTCAAATACTCATACACTTACAAAGGCCTTAGAAAAATGCATTAAAACCCCTGAAAGGTTCTGTTTGTCTAGTTAACCCCCTAAACCCTGAACGGTCATAACTTTTTCATACGAAATCCATTTTTTGAGCTCTAGGGCTTGTCGGAAAGCTCGTGGCATATACTACACGCCCTCAACTGTTTTTTATAAGAATAACGCGTTGATTTTCAGATAGGATATTTGGAAGTTGACACACAGAGGGGTAGAAACACCAAGGGAGCTCTAGAGGAAATTTCTAGCAACACAAAAGGGGGAACAAGGGTCATTAAAAAAGTGTCTGAAATAAATTGTCTGTCAATTGAAAGGTCAACTTGGAGCTAATCGTGAGACTGATGCAAGTCTATTGAGAAGCAATTGAGAGCGTCCAAGCAAGGGTTTTGCGCAAGCTTGAGAATCCACTTCTCGAGCACTAAAGAGCAAGGTTCAACAAGAAAGGTCGGAATACTCTCAACTCCTCTTCGTCAATTCCTAGCTTAGGCTAAGAACGATCAGAAGTAGGAGTAAGTTAGGGCGACGATAGGCAACTACCAAGTTGAAGCATACCTAAACTTTCAAGCTCAAGCTAAGGGCATAATCCTTGTACTGTCGAGAATTTTAAAGGGAAAGAACTTAACGTGGAACGATCAACTGTAAGTGCGAAACAACATTCAAATATTCCTGACGACGTGATATCAGACAAGACCTTAAACACGATAAAATAACTAAAAAGAACCAAGCGACTAATATAAAGTAACTAGCAACGAGGTTGTACTCTGGGCAAAGAATTGGGCTACCTAGATAGGCATATGAACCTTAGATCAGGACGACATCTAGTAAGGGAGAGACAAAGCCTTAGATCTTCAGAGGCTAGTGTTAACCACACTGCTAGGTCTTGGGCCCAGTAGTTGAGCCACCACTCGTACTACCCTAGCTCTGAGACCAGTGGGTCAGAGATGTCTCAAGGCATGGACAGACCTACGGGAAGTTCAGGTGTGCCTTACTTGTACAGGGTAGAAGGCCCTTACAAAACACAGTTGGAATACCTTAGGACCAACCGATTAGGTGCTAGCATCTATGAGGACGGCCTAGGAAGATCCGTGGTCCAGATTAAAAACCCTGACCAATCCATAGGACTAGAGCACCCAGCTGTCAAGTTTGAAAACGGTGCATACCTGGACAAAGAAGGAACCATATACGTAGTCACCAGTCACCCAGATAGGACAGATGAATTTGGGAATGTAATCTCCGAAGCGGACTTAGGTGACTTGGAACAAGGAAACATGGGTGTAGAACCTAGAACCCCTCGAGGCAAATCTGTTCTCACTAGGATTATCACACCTGAGTGGGCTCCCCAAGACAACAAGAGTATAGAGTTGCTCCTCAATCGAGAAACTGACGAAGCCTTTTGAAGGTATACATCTAATCAGCCAATTGATATAGGAAATATCATGATCTACGAGTTTAAGGATCCTGATAGCCCAGGCAGAGTGACCTACTTAGATCACGCTTCAGAACGGATCTTTGCGGTTACGGAAAATGATAGGCATGCTTACACTTGGAAGGGTGAATTCATTTTCCCCCAACCAAGATCAAATGTATCCTATGGTCACCCTGGGGCTGGAACATCCCAAGCTCATGGAATGCAAAGAGACAAAAGTAGAGATAGACCAGAAGTAAGCTTTGCCAACCCTGTGGGCAGAGAAAGAACGAGGACGGAGACGAATAGGGTAGAACCTGAGGTGCTTAGAGCTCACAGGAACCAAAGAAATGTGGATGGATTCCCTCTGCCGAGACCTAGAGAGCACGTAAGAACTCTGAGACCGACTCAGTTAGTTAAGTCCATGAAGAATTACTTTGACGGCACAGGAGATCCCTATGATCATGTGGCGGAGTTCAAGCAAGTCTTGAGAGCTGAACAAGTGGAGGATCTATTCACGCAGTACAATGCCTTCGGTCTAACCCTTAGGAACACAGCACTGACATGGTTTCAGCCATTGGATGAGCGCCAGTTCAGGAGCATAGACCACCTCCTAGAAGCATTTATTATTGAATTCTCCAAGAGTGGCATAAGACACAATACCTCTTCACTGATTCACAGCTTCAAGCAAACCCCTCAAGACACTGTGAGACTCGCAGGAAGAAGATTTAGGCAATACCTTGAAAGATGTCCTGTTTCGGAGCTACCCACATCTGCCAAACAAGTAGCCTTATTCCTTGATGGATTGCTGAGTACAAAATTGAGATCCTATGTGTATCTGAAAGACCCTAGGACTATAGAAGAGTGTGTACGCATGTGCATTGACATTGAAGATAACCTAGGGGAAGAACTAGAGCTTTCCAAAATCTACAAAGATTCAGATAGTGCATCTAGTCACTCTTCCACGCAATCCACATCAATTGAGGAACTCGCAGAGAAAGTAGCTCAGAAATTAGGGGTAACTAGTAAACAAATCCCAAGGTTTGCCCCTGTGAAAAGGTGCTACACTTGTGGTGGTGACCACATGGCGAATGTCTGCCCCATTATGGCTCAGCCCCAAGTAAATCCTAGTAGCCAATACTGCACCATAGAACGGAGATACACCAATCACACCGCACAAGATTGCCCATACAACAAGCAGGCAGTTAGGCAACCCCACCCTCAGCCATACCCTCAGCAGGGAAGATACCAGAACCCGTACCCTCCACAACCATATGGCAGGCCACAACAAAATTTTCAACCACAATATCAAAACCAACAAAGGCCTCAGCCTGTGCTAGCACAACAACCCCCAGCCCCAGCTAATGTGATTCCGGTAAAGTATACTGCTTCAGAAGAGAACCTGAATAGAGCTATAGTCCCTGTAACATCCTTGCTTTCTGAAAGTGACCCGAGTGACCATAGCTTTGATTCTACACATGTTGATAGCTCCCAGGCCTACTACATGCAGTCTCCTGAGCATGGTGAGTCCTATTATAGCGAAGAGACAAACGAACCTAGTTGGGAGTCAGATTACACGAACGTCATGTATGCAAACCCCAATCCTAGGCCTCAATCTAGGCAAGTAAGACCTCCATTCCCAAGAGGACCGTGCTACAGATGCCAAGGAGATCACTTCATTCGCGATTGCCCCTTACCTCCACTTACACAAAACCAGTCAGTGACGATCCAAGGCTTTTGCCAAGATTGTGGAAAAGAGCATCTCTTACGAGATTGCCCAAAGAACCCCAATAATATGCCAAAAATCACGCCCATCAACGTTATTGAGTTAGTGGTAGATTCCAGCGGAAGTATTACTTCCACTGCACCCGTACAGGTAGTCACGAGAGCTCAAGCAGTGAAGCAAAACCAAGGGGTAGGCAAGGAAAAGAGCCCAGACGCTAGCGATACTGAGAGCCAAAATAAAAAGAGAACAAGAGCTTGGAGAGATAGCCGCGAACGCATGAAAAGGCAATGGGCAAAGAAGATGAGTGAACTTGAGGAAAGTCTACGAGAAACCAAGGCTAAAATCATAGAGATCACATCTCAACTGCACTCTCACACATTCCCACCGCTACCATCCCCATCACCCTCCATCCCTCCACCCTCTAAGACACCCCACGTAACCCACCCACCACCCCAAATAGGATCAGTATTAGCTGATCCCACTCCTGAAGACATAGACATGATGCTTAAGGCATATCAGGCCAGAATCCAAGAAGGGCCAAACGTCACGGATCATGACAAGTGCTATCCCAGAGCTGACCTAGAGATAGAAAGAACCAAGCTGTGCGCGAAAATGGTCACATTGGCTCAGACTATGTTTGAAGCCAGTCGCCTTTTCAATTACTCGGGCTCAGCCAAGACGCAATTACACTTGGATGGATTCCTAGAGAAGTTAGAGGGAATAATTGCAAGATCTGCCAAGGAAGAAAAAAATCAAGAAAAAGATAAAGCAAGCAAAAACATGAACCATCCCCCATCGGAAGTTTATGTGGCCAATTCCACTAAACCAGACAACTTCCCCTCCTTAGAAAGAATAGAGAGGCTAATTGCACAATCAGAAAAGGAACCTGCCCCTCAAAGAAAGGAAAGGGCAAGAGAACGGATAAGCAAGCCTCTTCAGGAAGCCCATGTGCCTCCTCAAGAAGCTTATCTTCCCCCCCAAAAGGCACATGAGCCTCCCTCGAAAGCTTGCGTACCTCCACAGGTTGCCTACATTCCTTCTCAGGAAGCGTATGAGCCTGTTCGG
Organism: Ceratopteris richardii; assembly: GCA_020310875.1. Lineage (NCBI taxonomy): Eukaryota > Viridiplantae > Streptophyta > Polypodiopsida > Polypodiales > Pteridaceae > Ceratopteris > Ceratopteris richardii. The sequence goes on from CM035443.1 coordinate 77,806,641, forward strand.
AAAAGTAATAGAATAAGTAACCCTCCCCAGGAAGCTTGTGCTCCAGCCATCTATGAGAACGAGGAGAGAGCCAACGATAGAATAAGCCCTCCTTCCCAGGTTGCTTATGTGCCTAATTCTACGGAGCCAGACACTTCTTCTTCTATGAATCGGTTTGCACCAGACTTCCTACGAGAGATTCAAGAAGACAAATGGGATAACGAAAGTGAAGTCGCCCCTCCCTTTGAACTTGTGGATGATGCACACGACCAATTCCCACAAGACATCCCATCTATTTACGGGGAACATGAGAGTACTCAGTCTCATGAGAGATTGGACTTTGAATCTAATTCCATACAAGAGTTACCCCACTTCACAGGACCATGGGAAGCAAAGTCCACCTGTATGAGAACACCTACAGTCATGGTAAGAAACGAAGATTCAGTCATACCTAGGAACACAGAGGTAGTGAAGAACGCTAACGTGCAGTGCAATCTCAAGTTAGAAGAGCTACTCAGGGTTAGACCTGAATTATGGAAACATGTAGCCAAACAAGTACCAGAGATAGCAAAACCTCGTTCTCAGGTAGGATCCCATAGGACAGTGCCAGAAATTCCCTTGGATAAGATAGGAGATATGTGTGAAGGTGAAGAAGGGAACACCTATCTTCCCATCACCTACCAGGAGTACACCACCAAGGCAATTTTGGACTCAGGTGCAGGAGTTGCAATTGCCACTACTTCCCTATGGAAGCGTTGGGGCAAGCCGGCACTCAGGCCAACGAGAATGAAATTGCAGATGGCCGATGGTCACATAGAGAGACCCCTAGGATTGCTTGAAGGAATAACTCTCACCACTTGTGGTGTCGAGTTTGAGCATACATTTGCCATATGCGACTTTAGCAAAAATCATGCCTATGAGATGATTTTGGGAAGGCCATTTATGCGACAGTTGCAAGTGGTACAGGATTGGGGAACCAACTCCTTGTATTTGCAACACTTGGGTGTTACGACCAAAGTCAATCTCAAGGACTATTCTCATAGAGATGTCCCTCCTATCCAATGGAATCCCATCCATAGAGCCAAAGAGGATACAGAATCGGTGCATTATATAGGGTCTGGATCCTCATGGATGCATGAAGACACTCACTTATGGATGTGCAAGGTAGCAGTAGAAGAAGAGAAGAGAGAGAAAGCTAGAGAGGTAGGTGCGAAAGAAACCCATAGATCAATCCAAGACCCAGCCTATGCACCTGTAGTTTTTCCAGACGAAGAATTTGAACCTCACGGTTGGGCAGAAATTTTAGCAACAATGGACGTAGCCATCAATGAAGAACAATGGACACCTCACTGTGATGAGGATGGCTATGACATTTCAGTCTTCTCCATAGAGCCAATCATGGGAGAGGCAGTTCTAGAAGAATGCGAACCTAGCCCTGACGCATTTGAGGATGCAAGTGACTCCGATCTAGAGTCAATCATTATGGACACACCATTTGCATCAGATGAAGAATACTTCCATGAAGTAGAATTTCAACCCCAGAGGCATGGAGAGGTTACAAATGATGTAAGATTAGCAACACATGTGACCCCGAAGGAAGAAGGAAAGAAACGAAAGAAGAGAGGAGCCTCACCAGAAGAGGAAGAATCCTTGTTTGAGGTCCCAGAAAATTTTAAGAAGTATGAGATAGATGACAGGAGAGTCATGATAAGAATGCCTAAACGAGAGGCACAATCAGGAGAGGCCTATGATAACAAAGAAACCACCAAGAAAATAGTTGTGGCCCTAGAAGAAGGAGAGGAGAGATGCACGTACATAGGCCATGACCTAACAGAGGAAGAAGAGCATGCGTTGATAGCCTTGCTAAGAGAATACAGAGATGTATTCGCTTGGAGTTACAAGGATTTGAAAGGTGTTGACCCCGATATATGCTCACACACTATCCCCATGACCTCAGATGCTAAACCCTCTAAGCAAAAGCCCTATACTTATAACGATAATTACGCTGCTAAGATCAAAGAAGAGATAGATAGATTGGTTGAAGCTGGATTTATCTATGAAATTGAGCACACTGAATGGGTATCCCCCATCGTAGTGGTGCCCAAGAAGAATGGCAAACTGCGCGTGTGCATTAACTTGAAGAAGGTTAATGCAGCCACAATTCGAGATAACTATCCGCTTCCCATCACAGAACATCTCTTAGAAAGAGTGGCAGGCAAGGAAGTGTACAGCTTCCTTGATGGATTTTCGGGCTACAATCAAGTAGCCATAGCTCCAGAGGATCAGCATAAGACAGCCTTTGCCACAGAATGGGGCATTTTTGCTTTTAGAGTAATGCCATTTGGGCTTACCAATGCACCAGCTACCTTCCAGAGGCTGATGTGCCATGTGTTTAAGGAGTTCCTGAGGAAGAGTTTAGAAGTCTACGTTGATGATCTTTGTGCTCATTCCAACATTAGACAAACCCATATCCCTGAACTCAGACAAATCTTTGACAAATGTAGAGAATATCAAGTCTGCCTGAACCCAGAAAAGTGCGTTTTTATGGTCAGGCAAGGCAAGATTCTAGGACACATAGTGTCAAAGAATGGCATATCTACCGACGAAGAAAAATTGAGAGCCATAGCAGAGCTACCTAGGCCAAAGAATGTCAAGGAAGTACAAGCTTTCATGGGGCATTGTGGTTATTACCGACGATTTATACACATGTATGCTGTCATTGCAAAGCCCATGTACGGACTTCTGACTAACTTTGAGTGGACGGATGAGTGTGAGAATTCCTTCCAGGAGCTTAAACGAAGATTGTGTTCAGCACCAATCCTGACCACACCAGATTGGAATAAGCCATTCCATGTTCATGTTGATGCATCCAATTATGCTATTGGATGTGTGCTTGCACAACCTACTGGTGAAGGTAATATGGATCTTCCAATTGCCTATGCCAGTAGACAATTGAATGCGGCTGAACGGAATTACACCACTACAGAGCGAGAAGGATTAGGCATGGTATATGCAGTTAAGAAATTTAGACACTATTTGCTTGCAAATAAGTTTAAATTTTTTACTGATCATCAGGCATTGTTATATCTCGTAAACAAACCATGCAATACTGGAAGATTAGTGAGATGGTTTCTCTTGCTAATGGAATATGATTTTGAGGTTGTGGTAAGAAAAGGGAGGACCCATTTGAGAGCTGATCATCTTTCCAGGCTCACATCGGGAGAAGCCCCACAAGGAGTATCAGATGACCTTCCTGATGCTTACTTGTTTAATTTGGAAGCTGTGCCGCAGTGGGCTAAGCCATTGGTACCAGTATTGACATACGGGCCTAACCATCCAGTGGTAAACACACGGAATAGAGAGGTTGTAAAAGCCCAAAAGTACCACATCATGGCAGGAAGCATGTACAAGCACACAGATCAAGGGATCTTGGCTTGTTGCGTAGAAGAGGATGAGTACTCTAAATGGTTGCAATTAGCACATGTAGGTGCACTAGAGCAACACCATTCAAAGCAACGAACTCTACAGACCCTAAAGAGACTCGGAGTACATTGGCCAACTATGGAAGCTGATGTCCAAAAGTTGTGCAAGGAATGCCCAATCTGTTGCACTAAACCACCTGTGGAACACGCCACTCTTTATCAAGTATCCATTGTGCCAGATTGGAGTGAACCACTAGTATCCTTCCTAAGGACGAAAGCATTCCCTCCAGACATGACTCTGGCTAGGAAAAGGAGTTTAGAACAAGAAGTCCTGGATTACTCACTTATTGGTGATAACCTATACAAGCGTGGTAAAGATGGTTACCTGAGGCTATGTATTCATGAAAGTGAATATCTTAAGATCTTAGAAACTGCTCACCAAGGTGTAGCAGGAGGACACTTTGGACCAGATCGGGTGATCAAGGCAATACTATTTGCGGGGTTCTGGTGGCCTACCCTTCACATGGATGCACATACCTATGTGAAACGGTGTGATGTCTGTCAGAGGACTCAGTATCCTATACGCAAAGATGAGATGCCACTGAAACCTATGATGGGTGGACGTGCATTCTCTAAGTGGGGAATAGACTTCGTAGGTCCTATTAATCCCCCAGCTAAAGGTTCTCATGCGGAATACATCATTGTTGCAACAGATTATCTCACCAAGTGGGTAGAGGTAAAGGCTACGACAAAGAACGATGCTCAGACATCTGCTAAATTCTTGTTTGAGAATGTGTTCACAAGATATGGGCTACCTATAGAACTAGTAAGTGATAGAGGCACTCACTTCTTGAACGAAGTGATTGAAAATCTACTCCAAGAATTCTTGGTAATACACAAGAAGTCTGCCCCCTATCACCCTCAAGCTAATGGACAAGCTGAGAGCACTAATAAGATTTTATGCAATGTACTGACGAAATTAGTGAACACTAAACGCTCTGATTGGGACAAACAGTTACATCATGCTGTTTGGGCATACCGAGTTGCCTACAAAACGGTACTCCAAGCCACCCCCTTTCAGATGGTATTCGGCCAAAACGCTGTGTTACCCTTGGACTTCTTGATCCCTACATTGAGAGTAGCACAAGAGCACGAATGGACAGGTCATGAGCTCTCCTCTAGAATTTTTGACCTTGAACGATTAGGAGAAACAAGACTGAGAGCAGCAGCAGGAATATATGCAGCCAAGAAGAGACAGAAGGCATATTTCGATGCCCATGTGAAGGATAAAGGCTTGAAATCAGGAGATCTAGTCTTAGTCTATACACTGAAACAACACGCGAGGAAGCTAGAAAAGAGAGGCTACGGACCTATGATTATCAATAGGATCTCCACGAGTGGAGCAGTACAATTAGCCACGTTAGAGGGTGATGTTCTCCCTAACTATATTAGCGGATGCAGAGTCAAGTTGTATCAGGAACCTCTCACGGAGGAAATGCTGAGCCGACTCAACACTGGTAAGAAACGCAAAGAGGAAGAAAAGAGAATTAGAGAAGAAGCTCAAGCAGAAGCTTTAGAACGCATCAGAAGGATGAAATTACGAAGGCAAGGTAGAGAGCAGCCTAGGACAAATGACTATGCAGATCAAGGATATCATATGGCAATGTGTGAAGTCGCAGGAACCAGCTCACATAGGATAACTGATCGACGTCCTTTCGTAACCCTAGATATAGGACAAGGAAAGAGTGCAAGGACCGTAAGAGCCTTGATTGACTCAGGTGCAGCCACTAGTGCTGTTAGAGTGTCTTACTGTCAAGAGTTACAGTTAACTGTCAATCCTGTGGAAGCATATCTCATAGGATTGGGAGGCGTGGAAACCCCTTGCATGGGCGAGGTGGAACTTCCCCTCTACATTCATGATGAGGCAATGACAGTTAAAGTACTGGTGTGTCAAGATGAGGATCTCACTGAACCTCTAGTCTTGGGTCAAGATCGGATCTATGACCAAGCAATTAACTTAAACCTAAGAAGTGGACTTCTCCAGGTTTGGGTCAATCATAGTCGAGTTACAGTAGAATTAGACAATGGAGCACTCAAGGAACTAGGAAAGGCACAGACTCCTGGTCCTTCCAGGGGTACACATGAAGATGACCATGCTGTTCTTGTTCAAAACCATGTGTTGCAGAGGAATGATATTTGCGAAAAAGGAGTCAGGGATGCAATGGAACTCCCTTCTTTTCCAAAGGCCAGAAGGAGGCAGCAACCAAAGGTGGATCAAAGGCAGAAGAAGCAGAGTACTACCTATGTCCGAGATCAAAAGTACTTGCGCAGCAGAATGTCCCAGAAAGTAAACCAAGTGTGGGTGCGGAAAGGCGAACACCCGGTTGCACTCACGACAACCACACGGGCAAAGCTTCTTACTAGTAACCAACAACGTGACGCCACTAAGAAGTTTGTCAGAAATTCTTCTGCTAAAGTGAAATCCATTTGGGTGCCCAAAAAGTCAATGAAGGCTAGCCCACAATCAAGACAAATTTGGGTGCCTAAGGCTTGCTTGAGGGCACAAGTAGCTACGCCAACACCACAACCTATGCAGCATAACCCACCTACGCGTACAGCCCGTATTCACTCGTTCTCAACACTCAGGAACACACCAAGAACCAAGAGCACGCATGTAATCACTTGTAAATGGGTCCCTAAAAGGCCTCATGTTCAAGCTGATACACCTATAATGTTCTCTAGCGCCTCTACGAAACCAAAGGAAAAACCCATCCACTGCATTTGGCAGCTTAAGACCTGTAATAAACCCCCCGACCCCAATTTGTAAATTCACCCCCACTTACTAACGGCATTAGTCTCCTAGGAATACCCAAACATTAACTACACACATTGTCTTCGTGCACTTACTAACCACTAACTCACCATCTACCTCATGTTAATGTTGTAACGGGGACAACAACGGATTTATTCTGTCCATTACGATGTTAACACATGATTCTATATTCTCATAGAATCAGAAGGCAAGAAGTAAAATGGCAGAAGCGACAGGTTCGGGCTCACAAGTAGGGATACTTACTGCAGGAATTGATGTGGATAGTCTACCTGTGGATGTGCCACCAACTGAACGACCAGTGGAGCTGCAGCACCTTCAGCAAATCCCGGTGCCGGATCCACCTACAGGGATCACGGAAAGAGTCCATGCCAATTCTCATTGGTTCAATGGCATGCCAGGTCCATTAGGAGAGGCCAAGTATATCTGGGAGTCTAAGTGCGAATATGACAGATCATGGGTTCGATTCCAATTTTTCTCCAAGGAGTTTGAGACTTTACAGAACACCGAGGATCTCCAGACTATATGGCAACGAGCAGGGCTAGCAGAATACTTTGAAGCCCCACTACCTAAACCAGATCTCCTCCGATGCTACTATTTGGTCTCCACATTACAAGCTAATGAAGAAAAGGACAAACCCGGATCATTTGTTCTTCCCTCCTTGCTGGGCAACAACGAGTTGAAGAGGTTTGAACTTACTGTGGATTTGGTAAGCGACGCTTTGAATATGCACGGCACGCATGTACCCTCTGAAAAGGATGCTCTTGTTCCCACTAACATGAAGGATAGGAAACTATTGAAGCTTAAAGACATGGCAGCACTCACCCCAAACGTGTCCATCCCTCTCCGCATGTGCATGCAACATTTCGCCTTTCCCGGCCAAGACCGCTTCACACAACCACACAAGAGAATCTGGTTCGCTCTCTACTTAGCGGAAGCAGGTGCGTTACCCATTAAGCTACCGGTATGGATTATAGATCAATTGTATGAAGCAAACAAACGGTCTTCTAGGAAATTAGTGGTGAACGGTTGCTGTGCAATCACACGCATCATTTACCGGTGCCTAGCGTACGATGTCCCCATTGAACGTGCCTTAACTTGGGCACAATTACAAATGTTTAAAAGGCTCAAGACGTCCACACATCAATCCAAGCGCATGAGGGGTGCGATCCCTTGTGTCCAGACAAGGGAAGTTCTGACTACTCCTGAGGTATCGCCACGAAGGGAGGCCACTGTACCTCCCTTTACCATTAGGATACCCAGGTCGGGATCTGACACTACGACACAAGCTACCCCATCGGCTCCTCCTGTTCCACCTGAATTCGAATTTGCTGCCACTGGAGATGCTGAAGGAATGGACCCCCAGGACTTCGAAGCATTCCTACAAAGTACACAATTCTCTGATGTGGAGTTTTATTCAGAGGCAGAGGAACAAGGCACATCCTCACGAAGAAGAAGAAAGTCTACAGACGGTCGACATGTACATTGGAGTGACGCTCAGCAAGGTCAACAACAAGGACACCTAGAAGAAGAAGGAGCGTATGAAGAAGAGACCACTGAAGCCCCAGCCTATACAGCAGAACTCCGAAGGCTGTATCAAATTATGGAAAGAGTGCGATCGCAACAACTACTCACCGAACAGAGTAGCAGAGTACTCATGACTCAGTTGTTGGAAGAAGCAGGAGTTGACTCAGAGTATAGGGAAGGTCTCTTATTGATGGCAGAAACATATGGGGTAGTGGAAGCAGTGCGCACTGCCATTCAGAGGTCTCCAGTTCAATATGACCCACGAAGGTTCCAGACACGACCACGCTCAGGGAAGAATATCCAGATTCCCATTACAGTTGCAGAAGAGCGAACTATTACATCTGAACCTATCAGGACAACCTCCCAAGCAACCGAAACGGCTAGCCAACAGCACCCAGTCACCCATGAGGAGTCCACCGAACCACTACCACCCACACCCCCACCATCACCTCCTAGAGCAGAAACAGTGGAAATCACCTCAACCACTCAACCCACCGACCCAACCTTCATCTTCCGTACTCCCATCTCTAGTTCCACCCTATTCTCTACCACTGATAACCCAATCTTTGAAGCAACCCCCATCACTACACAATCCACCGAACCGCTCCTAGAGCCTACCCTAGGGCAACCATCACCCATGCCCTCAGCCATAGGTCACCCTGACCCTAGATCCACATTCATGGGTTTCCCTGCTACCACGCAACCCTTCCAGCCCTCCTCAAATTTACGACCTCAACCCCCGACCTCTCTCTCTCCATTTCTACAATCCCTCCATGACCTCCTTGCTAGAGCTTTTCAACCAGGGTCTCAACCATTTCCTGTCTTTTCAGCTTCCCACCCCATTTTGCATCTATTCACCACTTCCACACACACACCACCTACCATCCCAATGTATATGGCAGACCCCACACTCACACCCACTCCTGAAGGTATGGACATTTCACCACCCACGGCACCTCCCCCCACAATTTCACCTCCTCCCATTCCGCCTCCACCAATTTCACTCACACACACGACTTCCATAGACACATCATTCACTGTTCCCCTTCCCCAATTCCCTTCCCATGCATCTCCCACTGTAAACACCACCCACTCATCTATAGGAAATGCATTGGACACCATGCTGGCTTGTATATCAAATTTAAGGACAGATTACATTCAGCTCCAGCAACAAAACGAACGCCTGCACGAGCACTCAGAGACACTACAGCACCGCCTTGCGGCACTAGAAGAGGAAAATGCTCGCCTCCACACACAGTTCCAAACTCTCCAAGAAGCTCATGGCATATTGGAGGTACAGTTACAGAACACAGATCAGGAAGCGATACAGGTGGTAGAAGGTCACCTACGGACACAGCTAGAACGCAACTCAAAACTTCAGCGAAATATGGCTCTACTCAAACGCCATCTTGCGGCCGCTCAGGAAGAGAATAGACGCTTGCAAGTACAAAATCAAGAGAACTTGGAGGCAGCAATTGAGAGCACACCAGGGGCACCCATCAGCCCATCCAAGTTTCAAGCAGTGACCCCCGATAATATCAAGATCATATTAGAAGACTATGCCATGCTGCTTGAAGCACATGATAAACTATCGGAGGAACTGGGACAATTGAAGCAGGAACACAAAAAAGGACCAACAGCAGCCTCTCCAACCACCCCCTCCGCGGCTTCACTTCTCACAGATGCAGAGGCCATAAAAGATCTCCAGAAATAGGTCACTGAATTGCAAACACGTCTACTATAGTATGAGAGACCATCTTCCCCTCCAGAGGCTCCCACGGACGAAGAAGTTGTGCAAATTCCTGTGGAACAAACGTTTGACGAAGAATACGATCCGCAACCATTCCCAGGAGGCCAACAAACAGAAGAAGCGCAGGACACATTCGAGGCACCACGGCCCCCATGGCTACGTCAAGTGGAGGAAATCGGGAGTTCGCACGAAGAGCGCACAGTAGTGCAAAATCAGGCCATGAGGGTCATAGAGGAAACTGTGTTACAATCAGCTTACTTCAAGAACCTGTCATCGAGACGCCTGATCCTCTCATATGAACTCCAATACAGGCCGTATTATATTATCTTGGCTGATTATAATGCAGAAATACAAAGAGTCACGGGTCAGATTCCTACCTTTGCAACCCAATTTCAACCCGAAGACCTTCCTCCAGAGGTGCAAAAAGGCAAAATTCGTCAACCCACCTGGCGGCAGAAACTTCTAGAGACATATCCAGAAATGCTACGCACATGGAACAATGCGCCTCTACACCTCCTATACAATCCATGTTACGGTCCAGTCCCACGCCGCAGGTCTTGGAAGGCATTCAATATCAAGGTACAGAACAACGCGCAATGCAAGGAATGGCTGAACTACCCGTACATTGCGCCACCACAGGGACCACCGTCGGTAGCATATATGATGGGAACCATTCGCCACTGGATGCCGCGCTTGAAGCCCATGCAAGATGTAGCAGCGCAAATGATGCTTAAAATCTTAGATATGATGCAAGTAGTCCTGAAGACTTTTAGAAATGCAGCCGCACCATAGGTACGTCTCCCGGGGTTTAGCAATGGAAATTACGACTTGGTGTATGACATGAGCACCACCCCCAGTATTCGTGTGGCTTACGCCTGGCATGCACGCATCAAATACCTCCCTGCCTGCTACAAACAGACCTTCGAAGAAATGTTCAGATCAGGTTTCTGGGAGTATCACTCGGAGATTTTCGCACCAAAGCCAACACATCTGCTCCAACTTTTTGCTTGTGAACAAGCAATGTACTCAGAGTACTACACCACCCCGCAACCAGAGACCCCTGGTGCAATCAATTGGGATGCATTGGAAGCTGATCTAGCAAGAGGCTTACGGATAGGAGAACATGAACTGGCCACCAATGTCATCCAATATTATATCGACCACCCGAGAGAACAAAGGTCTGTCAGGGGCGACAGACGCTAGGAAGGGGGGCGTGTTGGCATACAAAGCAACAGAGGAGTCATGCACAATACGGCAACAAGGCCAAATCATTTTTTTCCCATGGATTATGTACAACTCAAGTGATTTTGATCACTACACAAACATTGTAAATCCCGTTTTTGGTAGAATAGACTCCATTTTGTGCAAGCCGAGGAGTCCTCGAGCTTGAGGAGTATTAGAAGTACCATCGTACCAGTTTTCATAATTTTTAGACTTCGTTTGAACCCTCAAATAAGCCTTGGAACCTAATTTTTAACTAGGCCAGACACTAGGTCTGGACAGGGCCAAAACTAGTCAAAAAACTATAAAAAGAGCTAGAGAGCTCATTTTTGGGGTTAGATTGTTTGTGAATTGAACTTATGTAAGAGACCTTTTGATGAATGCAAAGAACTCCATTGTTCCTCTCCTTGTTCTTGCTTGTGTGCGCGTGTGTGCGTATGTGTGTGCATGCTTGTGTGCTTCTCACTCACGCACTTGTGCCTTCACTTGCTCATAGTCTTCATACTAGTCCTCACGTCTCCACGGATTGACAGTTATGAGGTGAATCTTCTCACATTGGTACTCACCATTGTGCTAGAGTGACAGTTGCTACAAAATCAGAATATGATGCTATAATAAAGAATTGTACTTGGTCTTTATGTGATTTGCCTCTAGTAAAAAGAGGCCATTGACATTGAATGGGTATACAAACTCAAATGTAAGCATAATGGAAGATTTAATAGGAATAAGGGAAGTCTTGTTATCAAAAGATTATGCTCAAGAGAAGGGTATTGATTTTGATGAGATCTTTGCTCTCACGTGCCAAATGACCACGAACTATATGGAGTTTTACCTCATGATTTTGTATAGAGAGGACATGAAAACGAGGTATGCAAGTTGAAGCCAATTTGTCCTATCATGGCTCTCTCAATTCCACGATTTCTATTCTGATGAGTCATATTCAGAACATGAGAAAGTCAAGTTTGCTACCAATTATTTGGTAGGAAGAGCGCAGCTATAGTGGAATGTTTTACGGAATAGTTCTGACCGTCCTACCACATGGGATGCATTTCAAGCAAAAATTAAGGAATGTTTCCTTCCTTCCTAGTTCCATCTACATGCGCATTGTGCATGGACAACTTTTGGATGGAGAGAAGGAGATAATGTATCCATTTATACTGAGCATTTTTGGCAATGTCTTTTATTACTTCATTCACTTGAGTAGGTTCCTGAAGCAAGTTTGCAACAAAAATATGAAGATGGCTTGGAGATGGTAATCCAAGCAAAGCTCCATACCCTCCGACCTACAACCTTGTATGAAGCTATCTCTTTTGTGCATGATGCTGAAAAGGAGTTCCAATCTATCACCAAAACACTTGCTTACAACAAATTCGTCAACATCAACCACCCGTCAAAGCCAATTTTCCTTTTAAGCATCCTTTTACTACGTTCGCTTCATCTAATTTCCAACACCCTCCTCAATCCCATTTAGTACCATCCAACAAATCAACCTTTGGCCAGCTTCACAAACCTACCACTCTTCAAAATACGATGATGAATGCTCAACAAAAATGACCCCGCATAACTTGTTGAAATTGTGGAAGGATTGGTCATACCAAAGCTGTCTGTTGGATGAGATCTACTAATAGGCAGCCCATTGAAGCTCAAGTACACAACATGGAGGTTGTTCTTGCTGACACTGAACCTAACTGGTCTGAAGAAGTATTAGAGCAAGAATTAAGTACCCTGGGTAATGAAATTTCTAACCATTCTCTTCTCTGCATGCATGGCACCATTAATGGCATAGTAGTAAAAGTTTTACATGACGATGGTAGTTCACATGATTTTATTTCTCATAAGCTAGTGAAAAATCTTAACCTTACTATTCATCCTTCTACGTATAAGGTTAAGGCTGCGTTAATAGGGAATAGGTATAATGTTACGAAGGAGGTGCATAATGTTCAAATTTGTATAGGCTCATATGTGGATGAACATTCATTTTTACTTGCTCCATTGCAGGCATATGATGTTATACTTGCCATGCCGTTTCGACATAATTACAACCCCTGCATTGATTATGATACACACACGATTACTTTCAAACTTTGAAATAAAGATGTTTCACTATCTGCGATGCATGATTTTCAACCTTTCCCATTCATTAGTCATACGCAAGTCAAACAAGCTTTTAGGAAAGGTTATAATTCATGTATTGTCTTTGTGAATAATATAACTGATTATACACATACACTTCCAAGTGCACATAAGTCATTTATGGACTCGTATAAGGATTGTTTTATGGCTGATTTTCCTTCTACATTACCACCTTCTATGGGATCTCTTGACCATAGGATTGATTTAATTCCCGGTAGCTCTCCTCCTCACAAAGCACCTTATAGGCATGGACCTTTACATCAAAATGAAATAGCTAGACAAGTTAAAGATTTACTCAATAAAGGACTAATATGGCCTAGCTCTTCTCCTTTTGGAGCCCCTGTTCTTTTGGTTGAAAAGAAGAACAAGACGTATAGAATGTGCATCAATTATAGAGCACTTAATAAAATTACAATTAAGAATAGGTATCCTATCCCTAGGATAGATGACTTGCTAGATAAACTTCGTGGAGCATGTGTCTTCAATAAAATCAACCTCAAATCTGGGTATCATCAGATAAGAATGACATTGCATGACATTTATAAAACTACTTTTAGAACTCAACACAACCATTTTGAATTCATGGTAATGCCTTTTGGAATTACCAATGCACCCACCACTTTTGCACGCATGATGAATAATATTTTCCTTGAATACCAAGGTTTCGTTCTTGTCTTATTTGATGATATACTTATTTATAGTAGGAATGACAGTGAACATGCAACTCATTTAGGAACAGTGTTTGATTTGTTACGTAAAAATAGATTTTATGCTAATTATGAAAAGATTTGTTTCTTCCAAAACGAGATATAGTATCTTGGACATATCGTCTCTAGTCAAGGGATTCATGTAGACCCCAAGAAGATTAAAGTAATTGAAGAGTGGCCTAAACCCCAATCAATGAATGATGTCCGTTCATTTTTAGGATTAGCTAGCTTTTGTCGAAAGTTTGTGAAGGGATTTTCTTATATATCCCTTCCCCTTACTTTATTATTGAAGAAAAATCTAAAATTTGTATGGGGAGTAGCCCAACAACAATCTTTTGCTAAACTTAAGTATGCACTTTCTCATGCACCTGTTCTGCAATTACCTGATTTTGCACAACCATTTCACGTAGTTACAGATGCTAGTGGTTCTGGTATAGGTGCTGTTCTAATGCAAAATGATCATCCTCTTGCATTTGAAAGTAGGAAACTCAAACCTTCTGAACACAATTATAGTACATATGATAAGGAACTGTTAGCTATTGTGTATGCATTGAAAATTTGGAAACATTACCTTATGGGTTTGGAAGTTCTCATTAAAATCGACCAACAAGCTATTAAGCATTTATTGCATCAACCATTGATTTTTGATAGACATATTAAATAGGCTTCATTTCTTACAAAACTTCCAACCTCTGATTCAATATCAACCAGGAAAAGCTAATGTTGTAGCTGATGCTTTAAGTCGTCTCCCATCCCCACAAACAACTACTGTTTCAATTCATAATATTTCTGCTATTCAGATTCATTCATTTAATGATATGATTCCCACTTATGCATCTGACATGTATTTTCCACAAGCATGGATTGCTTTCAATAATTCCACATCACATCATGAGGATCATTACACCTTTCATAATGGATTCTTGTATTTTCAACACAAGCTATGCATTACACAAGCATTCAAAGAGTTTGTTATGAAAGAGATGCATGAACCACCATATATGGGTCATATGGGCATACAAAGTACTATTTCTGCATGTAAAGATTTCTTCTTTTGACCAAACATGGAAAAAGATGTTGCACAGTAGGTTTCTCACTGCACTATTTGTCAACGTGTAAAACGACATCATGGTAAACCATTCGGATTATTAATGCCACTTCCTATACCTAATGGACCATGGGAACAAATTTCTATGGATTTCATTACTGGTCTTCTGAAAACTGCATCTCACAATGATATGATTTGGACAATTATTGATAGATTTAGTAAACATGCATACTTCATTCCTTCTAAAAAGACTTTAACTGCACCTCAAGCTACTAAGTTATTTATTAAATGTATTTTTCCACATCATGGTTTTCCTAAAGTTATTCTTTTAGATCGAGATGTTCGTTTTTGTAACCATTTTTGGGAAGCATCATTTCAACATCTAGGATCCAAAATAGACTTTAGTTCTGCATTTCATCCTGAAAGTAATGGTCATAGTGAAGCTAGAAATATTACTATATTGGATTTATTGCGTTGTTATTCTTTAGATAATCCAAGTAATTGGGATGAAAAACTTCCTTTACTTCATCTTCTTTCTACCTCTGTGTGTGCGTGCGTTGAAGATCCTGAGAACAATGTCTACAACATTGCAGGACTAGGAGACATTGTAGAAATCTTGAGGAGGAAAAATTAATACAATTCCAATTTTGGATACACATGCAATTGTGGATGTACTTAGATTAACCTTTGTTTAATGATAGAGCACTAGTAGAATTTCTTTTCTTCCAACTTTGTATGTGCTACTTCCAAAATTTTCCCTCTACTCTCTTGTGAGAAATGGTGAAACCCTTGCCAGAGGAAATATCATCTTCCATTGTAGCTTGAGGGTCAATGAAACCTATCCCATTCCATGCTTTATTGGATGTCAATGCCACTGCACCCCCACATTGTAGAATCATACAATAGATTGCCATTGCCCATAAGAATGCTTGAGATATTTTCCTACAACTTTCATGGTAATAGGGAGACATTTATCAAATAATTTGATTGTTTTGAAGTTGTTGTTACCTATTGATGGCTGGGGTGGACACCAAGGCAATGGAGGATCTATTTTGCAAGCCATTCTCTAACAAGTATAAAATCATGAACTTGTCATTTGACATCTTTCTCTATCACATTCTAACCTTCTTGATTGAAGCCAAATATTTCTGCATTGGTAATGTGTTTTAGAGTTATCTACAACAATGGATTACCCAAAAAATTAACTCGATATCTTATTTGTTCAAATGGTTAAAGGTAAATGGAGGTAGAGTGGTGGGCAAACTCACTAGAGAATAAGGTAACACCTATCTTCCTATCACATTGATATACAACTAAGGCAATCCTAGATTCAAGAGCAAGAGTTTCTATTGCCAGCTTTAAGCCCATGCGAATCAAAGTGCAAATGGTAGATGGACACATAGAAAAGCCATTGGGATTGCTAGAAGGAATCACTCTCACCACTTGTGGTGTGGAGTTCAAACATAATTTTTATATATGTGTTGGGGAAAAACCAAGCTTACGAAATGATTTCAGATAGACCCTTCATGAAACAATTGAAAATAGTGCAAGATTGGGGAACCAATACCTTGTCCTTACAACACTTAAGGGTAACTAGTAAGGTCAATGTTAAGGACTACACCCATAGAGATAGAACACCCTTATAGTGGAATCACATTCATAAGAATCAAGGTGACACGGATTCAATACATTCTACAAGTTTTGATTAGCTTATGGATGCAAAGGAAGAGGAGAAGCGATTAGAAGCTAGAAACATAGGGGCATTTGAGTGTAATAGATCAATAGAAGACCCAACCTATGCACCTGTGATATTTCTAGATGAGGAGTTTAGACCTGATGGTTGGGAAAAACTCTTAGTTAGGATAGATATAGCTGTGAATAGAACAATGGACTCCCCATTATGATGAGGATGACTACAAAATTTTAGTGTTCATGTGCGAGTCCATGGTGGAAGAATGTGATTCTGGTATGGTCACATGTGAAGAAAAAACAATGAGGGTCTAGAATCCATCATAATAGATCCTTTTTGTGATTCAAAGGAAGACTACTTGTACCTAGTAAATGCTAAGATCCATGAGCAAAGTGAGCATGAGAATGATGTATTACTAACCACTCAATTTGAGACAAAGATTAAGAAAAAGAAACACACAAAGAACTCATTCATTGAAGAAGAAGAAGAAGAAGAAGAAGAAGAAGAAGAAGAAGAAGAAGAAGAAGAAGAAGAAGAAGAAGAAGAGTCATTTTTTGAAGTACTAGAGAACATTTTTTGAAGTACTAGAGAACTTTAAAAAATATGATATAGAAGAAATAAAGATCATGATGAGAATGCCAAAAAGAGAGGCCCTCATGGGAGAATTCAATGATAATAAGGAAATGACTAAGAAAATAGTGGGAACCATGGAAGGTGATGAGGAACGAAGCACATACATAGGGAATGACCTAAGCATTGAGGAGGAGCAAGCATTGATGAGCCTGTTATGTGAATACTAAGATGTATTCACCTATATGTATAAAGATTTGATAAGAATGGATCCAGACATTTGCTCACATAGAATCCCTAGACTTTAGAAGCCAAGCCTAGAAAATAGAAGCCATACACTTCCAATGACATGTATGCAACTAAGATAAAGGAGGAAATTGACAAGTTGATAGAAGTTGTAATCATCTATGAAACTGAGCATACCTAATGGGTATCCCCCATCATGGTTGTGCCCAAGAAAAATGGCAAAATATGTGTTTGTATTAACTTGAAAAAAGTTAATGTTGCCACCATAAGAGATACTTACCTGCTTCCTATCATAAAACATGTTTTGGAGCATGTAGCTGGAAAGGAAGTTTATAGTTCCCTTTATGGAGTTTTGGGTTAGAATCACGTAGCCATCACCCATAATGACCAACACAAGATGGAGTTTGCCACCAAATGGGGTATCTTTGCATTTTTGTGATGCCATTTGGAATCACTAACACACTCACTACTTTCCAAAGGCTCTTGTGTCATGTCTTTAAGGAGTTCTTGCCTAAGAATCTAGAAATCTATGTGGATGATTTGTCTACATATTACCACATATGAAAAAATTACATCCTAGAACTCAAGCAAGTATTTGACAAATATAGAGAATATCAAGTGTGCTTGATTTGGCCAAATACTATCTAAAAGGGAGTTGCATTGAGAATCATTTTATAGGCAGCTCGATATGCCTAAACAATATGATATAACTCTTTGTCCCAACCAGAGCATTTGTTATCAATGAGCTTTATAAGTAAATTATATAGGATCTTGCTCATATTCCTTGCTTTTCAATTAGCATGAGGGTGATATAGTGCCAATTTCTTATGAATCACCATAAATTCTTGTAATATATATTCAATCACTTCATTAAGGAAATATGTTCCTCTATCACTGACTAGTTCCATGGGAAGTCCGTACCTTGTGAAGACATTCTCAAATAAGAATTTAGCCATGGTTTTCACATCATTCTTACATGTATCTCTCACTTCTACCCACTTGGTGAGATAGTCTGTGATTACTATTATGTATTTTGTATGAGGGTTTCTAGTTGGGGGATTAATGGGTCCTAAAAATTCTATACCCTTCTTGGAGAATGCACATCCTCCCGTCGTGGGTATTATTGACATCTTGTCCTTTCATATATGATATTGAGCTCTCTAGCATGTGTCACAACATTTCATATAGGTAATGTGCATCCATGTGAAGTGTGGGCCACCAAAGACTTCAAAACATAATGGCTTTGATCATGTGTGCAGTTTCTAGTATTCTCACATAGTCATTTTTGTGTATAGTTCCAGACTACACAAAACAACTAGTACCAATCTTGACTTATTGACCAAATAATTTAGTCATAAGAACCTAAGAGAAGAAGGTAATAAAGGCTCAAAAATACCATATACTCACAAGAAGCATCTAAAACAAGATGAACATAACTTGTTGTTTGGACAAAGAAGAGCATAACAAGTGGTTGCAATTAGTGCATGTAGATGTCCTAGGGCTTGGAATTATGTTTTTATTGCAAGATCACCCACATAGTGAAAATAGTACAAGAATATGAAAATGATACAAGAAGTTTCACAACCCATGTCTGAAATATAAGAGATCCCACAACCTAGGACCATATGTATGGAACATGATGTCTGAATTAGAAGAACTCCCTTGAGGGAGATGAAGTAGATATAAGAAATAATTGTACCATAATATGAGATTACAAGAGGACAAGACTAGATGTCCAAGAATGAGGTTGGTCAGGATTAGAACAAGGATCAGGACAAGAACTAGAACTAGAACTTCGAAAGTACTTACTCTGTGATCATGGCTCCTTGAGCTCTCAAGACTGGCATTGGCAAGACTGAGGATATAAGTGGCTAAGCCCTCCTTATATGGGTGTTCAAAGGTAGTTGCTCAAGGGTGGTTACAAATTGATGATGTCATTGATGATGTCATCAACTCAAAACCATACCTAATGTATCTCCCATGCCTCTATGCAACTTCTTATAACCTATAAGATTGCTTGTGCACATTCCTAATGGTGAAGGTACATGTCCTTCCCCTTAGCAATCCTATGTTCTAAATCCATAAGGATTATGTGTAGGGATCCTATTACTAATGAAATTGCCTTTTCTATACTACTATGATGGTACTAAGTCCATCAAATACATGCTTAGAAGCATGCTAACATCTTACTGATGTTTGCAGAAAAGGCATGTTACGATGTCACAACATTTGTACCTAGAGGTAAGTGCGTATATAATGCCATGAGATGGAAAAAATTTTGACAGCATTTCCCCAAGGAAATGGAGTCTCAAAAATATTTTAACCATAAACTCAATGGCACACATGCCATTTGACAACATAGGGCTTGGCAAGCCCATGGCATGCATACCATATACTCATACATGGACTCCATAACCTGCAAAAATATAAAAACAAATGCTAGCAACAATCTCTTTGTTGCATAACCATGTAGTTCCTACAACCATCTTTCCTGCAAACAATCAAAAAGTGTACTCATAGCATGTTGATCCATACTTTTAGAATTAGAAAAATGATCAACATTTGATGTATGCATTCCAACCTATGCACGTACATACATAACATGCCATAACATAAAGTAAAATGCCAAAAATATAAAACATACATCCCTGAATGGTTTGATATCGGAATTGCATGCATCCAAGTCCTTTTTGATGAACCTTGAGACCTATGAACCTTCCTCTTTAGGTCCTAATAGAAACTTTGAAGTGTTCGAAAACATTGGATTAGTTCCCAAGAACATAATGCATGGTCAGATGATTTCTACTTTCTTGTAAAAAGTTCAATGGGAGATCATAGCAAGCTTCTAATCCACTCCTAATGTGGATTTCTCTTGGATTTTCTTGTCCCCAATGGAAATTTACATACCTTAATCCATATATGTATACATTAATCCATGGGAAACCTCTCAAATGATCTCTTTTCTTGCCCCGGAATGTGGAGATTGGCTAAAATTAGCACTTGAAATTTTTTCCAAAAAATGTGGAAAGGGGGTTTTTGAGGAAGCAAAATTGCTCTTTAACTTATTACTTTAATGAATCTAATGATTCCATTCTGAAGTCTATGTTGGAGTTAGACGTCTACGGAAGCATGCGAACAGCACAAGGAAGAAGAAGAAGCTTGAAGCACAACACACAATACTAAATGTATTACTAGAGAATGTACAAATATAAGTAGCCCATTAGGGCAATAGGCGTATATACAAGCCGGGGGAAAAAAACCTCCTAAAGAGGGAAAAAAGTGCCCCGACGGTCCTAGTGTGTCACACGCATGACTACCTAAATATATCAACAAATCCCCCCTAGGAGTGATGCGGTGAACAAGGAGCTGGCACTCATGTATAAGGAAGTGCCAAGCTATGTGGAAATCATTCCACAAAAGGAAGTAGGCCCAAAGCTTTGCCGAAAGCTTCAAACTTCTCCCTAGGCAGAGCCTTCGTGAAAAGGTCTTCAATGTTCTCCTGCGTGGGCACATATGCCAAGCTTATCTCCCCTGCAGAGAACCTCTCCCTGCCATAGTGATAATGCACCTGAATGTGCTTAGTGCGAGCATGGAACACAAGGTTCCTCGCAACTGCCAATGCACTCTGACTGTCAGTGAAGATGGTGGTGGTAGAAGACTGGCCAACACCCAAATCAGCCATAAGGCATCTGATCCACACACACTCAACAGTCGTTGTGAAAGCTGCCCTATACTCAGCCTCAAAACTGGAAGTGGCCACAGTAGGCTGCTTCTTGCTCAATCAAGATATACATGAGCTAGCAAGCATGAAGCAAAAACCACTGGTGGACACATGAGTGTCATAGCAACCATCCCAATCCAAGTCAGAAAAAGCATGCAAATCTGGCGGTAGTGATCCCCCCTTGGGATCAAACAACCCAAGTAGCCGAGTACCACTCAAGTAGCAAAAGATGCGCTTAACCGCCTTCCAATGCATGACTCTTGGGCAATGCATAAACTTGCTCATCTATGAGACATCAAATTGAATATCTCACCAAGTAATGCATAAGTAAATCAAGCATCCAACAGCTTGCTGATACAGAACAACATCAAATGCATATCTAGCATCATGAAGACTCAATCGTAAACCTGTCTCCATAGGAGTGGCAATAGGCTTACATTCTTCAAGGCCAAAATGCTGCAATAATGTGTCAATATATTTCATTTGACACAAAGCCATTCCACCATCAACTTGCATAAACTGAATGCCCAAATAGTGATGCAAATGCCCCAAATCAGACATCTCAAATGATGCATGCAAATCAGCCTTGAAATCAGCAATATGCTTCTCAATAGGACCAGTGAGCAGCATGTCGTCAACATAGACAACAATGATCAGAAGCACATCATTAGCACGCTTAACATATAAGGTGCTTTCAGTTGGACTGTTCTCAAAACCATGTGCAACCAGATAGGTATGTATCTTCTCATACCAAGCACGTGGTGCTTGTTTTAAACCATATAATGCCTTCTTTAACTTGCAGACCTGGTTTTCATGCCCTTTCTGCACAAAGCCACGGGGCTGAAAAACATACACTTCTTCATGCAAGTCACCATTCATAAAGGCTCTTTTAATGTCCAACTGATGTACATTCCAAGCATGATGGGCTGCAAGTGCACAAATGCTCTAAACAGTAGTCATACGGCATGTAGGTGCAACGGTCTCATCAAAATCAATTCCTCTTTCCTGCACATAACCCTTTGCAACAAACCTAGCCTTATACCTGTCAACTGTACCATCAGGTTTACGATTCAGCTTGTATACCCACTTAGTGCCAATGGCCTTCTTGCCAGGAGGCAAGTCACATAAAGACCATGTACCATTCTTCATTATAGCATCATATTCAGATTGCATAGTAGCCATCGAATTTTTTGAATTCTGTGCTTCATCAAAAGAAACAGGCTCATTCTCAACACAGAGACTAGACGCAGCCATAGCATAGCAATCTAATGAAAAGGAGGCACTATGAGAGCCTGAACGAGTACGATATGACAAAGGTGCATCTAATTTGCTATCACACAAAGTCTGCACTAGCCATTTTGGCATAGTTTTTGCCTGCTCAATATCAGCTCTCTCATCAACAAGTGCATCATGTAAATCTGCATTAGAAATGGAATGATCTGCATCATCATATGAAACCTGCAAAGACGGAGAAGTTGCCTCATTAGGACCAGCACTAGACTGTCCACCTGTAAAAAGAGGCAGGCATCAAAGTATCATACATGTCTTTGGAGCTAACAGATGTCTCCTTAGTACATGAAAGCAATGGTTGAATAGCATCTTCCACAAAGACAACATCATGGCTTACCACAATGCATTTAGTCTATGGATGATATAGACGATAGCCTTTACTTTCAGAATTGTACCCAACAAAAATACATTTTACTGCCTTATCATCTAATTTTCTACGATGTTGTTCAGGCACTAGTGCATATGCCAAACAACCAAAAACACGAAGATGAGCAACAGATGGCTTGCGGTCATGCCAAGCCTCATATGGAGTGATAGACTGCATCACTTTAGTGGGACAACTGTTCAGTACATATGCTGCACACATGATAGCCTCAAGCCAGAAACTATGTGGTAAAGCCTGACTCTTGACCATGCACCTCGCCATCTCCATGAGTGACCTGTTCTTTCATTCAACAACTCCATTCTGTTGAGGTGTATACGGCAGTGTACACTGGTTTTTTATCCCATGTTCAGCCAGAAATGCATTAAAATCAGAAGACATATATTCCCCCCCTCGATCAGAATGGAGGGTGCCCATTTTACATGCTAACAGATTTTCAGCCAAAACCAAAAACTGTTTAAAGCACATGAACACTTCGGACTTTGCTTTGAGTGGATATACCCATGCATGCCTGGAAAAATCATCAATGAAAGTCACGAAGTAAAGGCAAAAGTGTTTTCGGAGGTAAGCAACATGAGCCTCATTCCTAGCTTGGTACAATGTGGTAAGTGTATCCCAAGCATCCTTAGCTGTTCTGCAAGAGCGAATGTGAGGAATAATGGCACGCTTGACAGACAAAGCTATCAATGCATGTGCTTGGGCATATCTGCCATCCCAGTGAATCTGCTCTGCAGTAGGTGCAGCAGAAACAGTAGCACGAATAGGAATCTGCGGAATATCATCTTCGACACCATCTTCATCAGCTCCAGCACCTGTATTTGCAGTACCTGTAGTCAGAGGTGTAACAGGACGTCTTTCAACACCCTGCACAATGTTCCACAATCCTTCTGCAACCAATACATGTCGCATCATATAAGCCCATAATGGGTAGTTGGTACCATTCAACTTATCCTCAACAGCCAACATACGGAATACATCACTGCTTTCAGCCATGGCCGGTGACTAAAATACCTTGATGCAGAAAATTGACTGTATCTCAAAAAGTTGAACAGAACTACCCTGACGAATTCTGCTAGACCTGTAGCAGACTTTGAGACGCTTATACTGGCGAACAGAAACTGGTATATACCTTTGGCACAAAAAGATGAAATAGCCTGCACAAGCACTACGATAGTGCGTTCAGAGGTCGAAACGAGCTCAGATCGCGATTTTGGCACCACAAAGCGAAGCCGTTTTGATCTCGAAAACACCCTGAGTATGCTCACCAAAATTCGTACGATTCTCAGACTGCAAACGGAGGAGTGTCGACGGCGCCCTAGATGAAGCAACGACCTGCTCTGATACCAATTGTTGGAGATAGATGTCTGCGGAAGCACGCGAACATCACAAGGAAGAAGAAGAAGAAGCTTGGAGCACAAACACACAATACTCAATGTATTACTAGAGAATGTACAAAGATAAGTAGCCCATTAGGGCAATAGGCATATATACAATCCGGGGGAAAAAAACCTCCTAAAGAGGGAAAAAAGTGCCCCGACGGTCCTAGTGTGTTCACGCACATCACTACCTAAATATATCAACAATTTTTATTCAAGGATAGTAAGAAAATCTCAAAATTTTCAAACTTATTCGGCATTTTTTCATTATTCGATCGAATAAATGCAACATAGGTCTGTAGTGATAGGTGGGGTCTATCACGGTAGTGGGTGTCTATTGTGATAGAGAGGGTCTATTGTGTTTTGTTTTGTCACAATAGAGGCAAACTCTATCGTGATGCAGAGGGTCTATCATGGGGGGTCTATCACAATAGACTAGTTTGTCATGACAGAAGGTGTCTCTCATGATAGATGGGTACCTCTTGTGAATTTATTCTATCGTGACATCGGTTTATTGCCATAGGGGCCTTGTCATAATTTGGGTATGTCACATTATGGTTGATTGTGATAGGGAGGTTTTGTTGTGATAGATGGGCCTTGTCAGGATGGGTCTATCATGATAGAAGGTGGTCTATCAGGTCTTTAGTCCATGGTGATGGATGGGTGTTTGTCATGACAGAGTGGTCTGTCATGACAAATGGGTGGTTTTTCATGATAGAAAGTGTCTGTCAGGCATTGTTCTATTGCGATTGAGGGGTGTCTATCGTGATATGCCATTCTATCATGATAGAGGCCATTTTTCATGATAAATGGTGTTTATAGAGGGTTAATTTATTGTGATAGATGGTGTGTGTCATGGTAGGTCGTTTTGTCACAATAGAGGGTGTCTATCATGATAGACATGGTTCTATCTCCTTTGAAGTTTTTGATATGTCATGATAGAGGGAAAAACTTGTAGGTTGTATGATGCATCTATGGTGCTAGGGAGCTCTATGTCATGGCGTAGATGCATACTCCAAATGTTAACTTTCTTGGTTTGCCATGTCAGACCGAAGTGATCGACATGAGTCTTGATAATGGCTATGTCATATCTGTGTAGGTGTTTGGAGTTGAAGATGAACCTAAATCTATAGGAAAACAACAAGAAAAACAAAAAAAAATTGCATCTCTCTCTCTCTCTCTCTCTCTCTCTTTCCTTCTCTTGCAAGCACACAAATGAGGGAAGTGAAGGGGGAAGGGTAGATATGCTCAAAAATAAAAATTTTTGGTAGAGATGGAGGTGAGTGCATATGGTGGGAGGAGTTAATGTAGATGAAGATGATGATGAAAAAATCAACAAAACACTAAAACTTTACCTTCCAATGTCAATTTTCTATGCTCTTATCATCACGTGCTAATTGTGAAGCTAGGATCCTTGACAGTGGTGCCAAATTTGGGGTCACTCTAAAAGAGGATGAGTACCACATCAAGGAGATCCATCTATCAATTTTTAGAGATGTGAGGATGATATGAGGATTGCGAACAAATGATGTGCGTGAAGGTGAAGGTACAAGGTAGATAAAAAGAATATGAGCAATGGAAGGAGATAACTTTTATTCAAGAACTCACAATAGAAGTTTCCTCTTAAAACTAAAACAAACTCCAAGAATCAAACCTCAAAAATGAACTCTCTAGCTCTAATTATAGTTTTCTACTACCTTTGGCTAGTTTCAGGCATAATGTCTAGCATACTTAAAAAATAGGTTCTAAAGCTAATTTGGGATATCTGATGAGCTCCAAAAATTATGAAAATTTTCATGTAGGTTCTACCTAGGCTCCTCAAGCTTGAAGGCTCCTCGGCTTGCAAAAAATGGAGCATCCAACTACAAAAATAGGTAGGGTACTACGTGACTAGTTGATTATTATAGAAACACTCACTGATTGAGTGATTGTCCACTTTTACTCAATTTCACAATACTAAAATTGTGTTCATGCAAGAGAATTGATCTTCTATTACTTGCATTGGTTGGATGTTCTCCTCCACATTGCAAACATTTTCTAAGTTAAGGCCATGAAGCTTGCATGTTTCTTTTTGGCAAAAACCTTTTACATTTCATCTATCGATGAAGAACTCAATTTTACTCATGGATTAGACTCTTTGGCTCACAAGAATACTTGAATGTAATTACCCAAATCATCCTCAATATGGATTTTGTAATCAATCATCCAAGATGTTGGGGCCCATCAAATATGCTGCAATATGTAAATGAGCATTGTGCAAGCCATTAAGAAAATGCATTATTAATTTGGCTTTTGATGGGAGATCCATGTGGCACATCATGCTAGATATTGTTTGAAGTGATGAGTATGTATTATAAGATCCTCAATTGCTTTTTACTTGAAGCTTGTAATCATTGTTTAGGTGTCTTGCCTTACTCCTATCTTAGAAAATTCAACAATGAAAGCTTTCAAGATTTTGCTTATATTTTAGAAATTATGTATGCTTAGTGAATAGGGTCATGTTAGGGAAATTCCTTTCAAGGTGATTCCAAATGCCTTGTATTGCATTAGAAAAATCATATACTTGCTCAGCTCATAGGACTTGTTTAATTCAGACCTGTGTGCACAAGGATCACCTTGTCCCTCATAGTACTCTCAGATACATATTTTTACTTGGGAAGGACCTAGCATTCTATCAAAATTGGGTGTTGCAATCTGTACTTGTGATATTTTTTGTAATTGTACACACTTTGAGAAATGGGAGTGTCTTGTTGCATAATAGACACTTCTTAAGGTAATGGGTTTATCATATGTGGTGATGGTGGTGGCCATTGTTGGAATGTCAAGGCTATGGTAGGTTGAGGTGTGGCATACTTGGCATTGGCATGGTTATCAGCATTGTCTCAAAAGTCATGGTCTGCACAAGTTGCAATGTGATGGTTGCATTCATTGGAATGGATGTGATAGTGGATAATAGTGTAGAGACTAAGGATGTTTGAGCTATGTCGATTGGTTTGGTTCAACTATTCTAGAGGATGTTCCTGATGATATGGTTTGTGTTTGTACTATAGTAGAGGCTATCACATTGTTTGGAACTGTTGAGATCAAGGGGTTTGGATTCCTAAGACCATGATTCAGAGTGACTAACATCTTGGGAATGTCAATTAGAAATACTAACATGATATTATGTGTAAAGTGTGTTTGGCCATATACGCCAAATGAATAATATGTTTAATTCCTTTCATCTTGATACGTGGGTGGTGAAATTGGATTTGAATACCTAAATTCATGAATTTTCAAGTGATAAGGAACTCTTCCCATAGCTAGTTGTGGAGTTCATAAAGCTTCTTTGAAATCTAAAGCAAATTAAACTTCAATTTTTTCATGTATGGTCCTTGTTAGAGAAGGTAGAGCATTAGGATCAATTTTAGTTTGAGCTTATTGTGGCTCTGGGCTAGGTCCCACTTTATCCAATATTTCTACCCCTTATGGAGTGACTTGTATAAATTTATCAGTAACCATGTAATAGGTTCCCATCTTGTCCACAAGTAACTCTCCTTGTCATCTTCCCATAAAGATATTAGTAAGAGCTAGATTTCTAAGCTCGCCAAGTCCAACAATCTATTGTCCATAATGAACTTGATAGGTGGAAGCTCTTAATACATTAGTGTCATGAAAGTGAGCCAAACTTGGTATACATTCTCACACATTGATATCCAATCTATTTGCACAATGAGATTATGATTTTGCATGCCCTTAGAAATTTATTAGGCCATGACTTTGATATCGCTTTCTAAATCACTTCACAAATAATAGGTTGTGCTCTTATTTGAGCCGATATCACTTTCAATGGTAGAGATGCTATTGCATGTTAATCTATTTTTTCCACTTGATTTTCACAATCTAACAACCATACACACCCACACTTAATCAAGTAGGCAAGAAATATGTACAATGTAGTGATTCTCTCCTCTCTAAATTGAACATCAATAGATAGAGTCCTACCTGTATGCAGTAATGCTAACTTGGATATTTCGTGTCTCTCCCTATCTTTGAATTAGTTTAGGTATTTGTACACCTACAAAAATTACACCGCAAGTTTATATACAATTCTCAAAGAATAGGAGTATCTATATCTCAATCTATGTATAACTAGGTTAGATTTAGAGAGACTAACAAATCTTCAATGCTCTTGGAGAGTGGAGAAAACAAAAGTAATTCGCACCTCCCTAGAGATGTTCTACAATCCAAACCCCTAAAAAATGGTTCCTTGAAGATGAAGAGGTGTTGCAAAATCCTTTATTTACACCAGCCAAATGAACTCTAGGAGTATGTGGTGGGCCCTTTTATCTTTCCAATGGATGTATTAGATAGCCTATGTACCTTGGAAGATCACTCTCAAAAAGATAGATCAAAATAGATAAGTTGGAGTTAGCTTAGAGGTGAAGAACTTGCTATTTTGGTTCATACACCTCTCGAGTGTTTTGCATAATTCTCTGAGCACAACAGTAATTAGCTTAATTCATTTTGCGGAAGTCTAGTTAACTTAAAGAGATAACTTTCAAGAGTAATATCATAAAAAATAATGAGCCACACACTGAGAATGATGTTTAACAAGTGATGACATCATCCCGATTTTCACGAGCTGCTACAGTAATGAGACCACTGAGCAAAAAAATGAACATAACTCAAGATGTAAGGATTCAATGATTATCAAACTTTGTATGCTTATACTAGATAGTTTGGTGAATCTAAAAAGCTTAAAATCATTGAATTTGGATAAGTACGCATTGAGAAACAGCTCTGACAAGATGAGTAAAAAAGTTGGGTACCTGACAGAGAAGTGAAAATGAACAGACAGGGTTGACTTCACCTAAACATAATTGAAGATTGAAACACCCAAATGAAATAAAAATTGGTGAGCATATAGTAAACTTATAGAGCTAAGTTTACCAAGTTAAATCACTGAAAATGATGCACCAAGCTCAGGGAAACCATCTCTCCAATCTAACTGAGAAAACTGAGAGATATGGCAGTGAGTAGTACGCTTCACAAGAACATGGAAATATGAACTCAAATGATCATGAAAATGAAAGTATATTGATTGTACAATACAATGGACTTACTGATACATATGTGTGCCTTAGAATCACACCTTGATATGGCATAAAGCTCAGCTCTTCGAGGTCTTCTCTGAGGTCTCTCTAACCACGACTAAAGCTGCCATCTATTTATAGTTGAGCTTGGGAGGCTAACTTCCCTCAATCACTCTCCAATCAATTAGTGATTGATTTGATTCTCTATCTACCACAAATCACAAATTCGTGGCTCCTCTTTCCCTTTTTGATCAAGTGGACTCAACCACTTAAGATTCTTTCACTTTTACATTAAGTAAAGTCTTCAAAAGTTGCAAGAGGTAGTTCACAAGTGAACTTTACAATATCTTTATTTTAAGGCTTCTTCTTTGAATTTGTGGGACTCAAGCCAATACTTAGGCTTGTCATAGACTTACTCTAATAGAAATCACTCCACAAAAGGAAGTTAGCCCAAATATTTGTGGAAAGCTTCAAACTTCTCCCTAAGCAGAGCCTTCGTGAAAAGGTCTGAAATGTTCTCCTATGTGGCCACATATTCCAAGCTGATCTCCCCAGCAGAGTGTCACAGCCTGTTTTTCTATCCAGCCCTTTTCAGTGCTTGGGGGGTATGCCCTGTGGCGCCAAATTGTGCACAACTATGAGGGGTACTAGTACTCCTCATACCAAGCTCTCATTGCCTTCTTCAACACGAGTTGCTAATCGAATATAAACGTGTTCTGGCAATCTTCTTGGTGTCCCTTGTGTTGGCTTGTGCATTTTGTGGGTTTGAAGGTCTCAAGTGGTATCAGAGCAACGACCCTAGGGGAAGCCTTTGGACGGGCGGACTGTCACACCAGTGCTGGCAGCGCCATCTAACGTCCCGGGCCCATCCGTGGGAAGTTCTTTGACATCACAAGAGGTCTTTTGCCCTCCCTCCCTCCCTCAAGCAAGGCAACCCCTTGCCCCCCCCCCCCCCCCCTCAAGCAAGGCACCCCCTTGCCCCCCCCCTCCCCCCCCCCATTCAAGCAAGGCCCTCCTTGCCCCCTCCCCCCTTTCAAGCAAGGCACCCCCTTGCCCTCCCGCCGTCCCCGCGCTATCCACCGTTGGCGCCGCGCTACCCGCCGCCGTCCCCGCGCTATCCGCAGTCACCTTCGCGCTATCCGCCGTCTGCCCCCCTTACCCGCCCAGCAACTCCAAACCCTGTTTAACCGGTGAACCTCTCCGCTCGCTGCTAGGTGCCTGCGTGCCCTAGACTCCCTCCTCTTAGTCTCTCTCTCCCTCCCGAGTTGCCGCCGGTTGGCTCCACGCCACCATGGCCAGCGAACACGACGTTGGCATGGCCGGTCTAACTTCGGGGACGGAACGCGCCAAATACGTGACTGAACGGCGCCGACGTCACAAGGCCCAACGGGCTGCCTTAGAAGAGGAACTCAACCGCCTTCTCTTGGTGAACGCCGAGCTACATGAACGGCTCCAGGAGGCCGAAATCAACGCCGAGATCCACACCCAACCCGAATCCGACCAAGCTCCACCACGTCCTGATGCTGTCCACGATCGCATAGATAGACTCGAAGACACCCTCTCTAGATTAACTACCCTAGTAGAATCCCATCTCTTAGCCAAAGACCAATCTCAACCCCAACCACAACCGCAATCAAGCACCCAACCGGCACCCCAACCTACCCCAACACATACATCCCAACAGCCACCAACTCCTTTAAACCCAACCCCGATCACTCAAATGCAACCGGTGGACATCGACGACCCGGACTCCTTCGGCTTCTTCAAACCTAACCCCCCCGACAAGTACCGAGGCGGCCGAAGCTCCATTGCCGTCAACCGATGGATCGAAGGTATGGAAAGCTATCTCCAGATGCTCCGGGTTGGCCGCAACCATTGGACGTGCATCGCCGGCCAATTCTTACAAGATGAAGCCTCAGCATGGTACATGGTGGAACATAAGAAGCAAGCCTGGCCCTCATGGGATCATTTCACGGCGGCCATCGTCGAATACTTTGTACCTCGCAACGAAGCGTTCCAAGCACGTGACGAATGGCGCAACCTCCGTCAAGACAAGTTCATCGGGCCTTATGTATCACAATATCGCAGGCTCATGCTTCGCATCAACGACATGGCTGAAATTGATCGCCTACACGGCTTCCTTTATGGGTGCTCCCCGTACTACCGCAAAGAAGTGGAGAAGCAAGACCCCCAAACTTGGAAGGACGCAGTGCGCATCGCTGAACGACTCAATGACGCTTACTCCAACCGGTTGGCTCGTTCAACCGACGGAAGCCAAGCTACCCGCAAAGACTCAACCTCCAACAAAGAGCAAACCTCCACATACCGAAGATCATCCGAACAACAACGTGGTCAAAGTTACAAAGCCCTCCCGGCCCCACCAGATAACCGTTCAGGATCCCCTAACCAAAGCAACCAAACCCGACGTGACCCCCGGCCGGTGTGCAAACAGTGCCAAGGCAGTCACCCCACTGAGAAATGCTGGCGCAAACGAACCGACACTAGAGTGCAAGCAACGAAGACCGAAGAGGCATCCACCTCCGGCCCGAAAATCACCGAGATTCACAGCGACGAATCAGACGACTCCTCCCCCCGCGCACCGTCCACATCAAAGGGCAAGGCTCAGTGCCATTCAGTTGCATTACCCATCATACACCAAGTGTTCATTATGGGAGAAGTCACAGGCGAACGCATGCCGGTGATGCTGGATACGGGTGCAACCCACAACTTCATGACTCCGCAGTGTGCTCAACGCCTTGGACTAAAGCTCAGTAAACGGCTCCGCATGTCCGTGGTCTTTGCTTAGGGCGAGGCCAGTCATGTGCGTTACGCGGACGGTGTCCCGGTCATGTTAGGCCAATGGTTTGGTCACCTGAACTTCCTGATTATACCGATGGAAACATTCGAAGTCATTCTCGGCCTCGAGTTTATGGATAAACACATGATCTCCTTTTTCGGCAAAGGGGTAGACAAAGTACTTCTTGATCAGAGTGGGCAAGCCATCGTCGTCGACTGCAATCGAGTCCAGGCTCCTCGTACGGACGAGCCTTCTGATAGTGGACCAAGGGAATCTAAGCAGAAACAGACAAGCAAAGAGAAAGCACAAGCTCGAACGTCAACCTCCACACACACGCCATCACCATTATCACACAAGCAATCTCGACGGGCAGTCTATCAAGGCGGGATCGCACACTTATGCGTTCTTAGACCGGTCGCAAAGGAGACGGGACCACGGCCGATCGACGTCTCAAAGATTGGGCACCCAAGTTTCCAGATGCTAATGGAAGAATTTTCAGATGTTCTCACGGATACTCTTCCACCCGGTCTTCCCCCTTTACGTAATGTCCAACATCGGATCGACACGCTCCCGGACCACCCACCACCGTCGCGAGCGCCATACAGGATGAATGAGGCCGACCTTCAGGAGCTGAAGAGGCAATTACATGAACTTGAAGTGCAAGGATACATCCGACCAAGTAGCTCCCCATATGGAGCCCCGGTCCTATTTGTGAAGAAGAAAGACGGCTCCCTACGCCTATTCATCGACTACCGAGCACTCAACAAAGGCACAATCAAGAGCAAATACCCCGTGCCCGTGATGGAGGAACTTCTAGATCGCCTGGGCAAGGCACGATACTTCACGCGCATAGACCTCCGATCCGGGTACCATCAAATCTGGGTGGCATAGGAACACATCGAGAAGACGGCCTTCCGCACACGCTACGGCAGCTATGAGTGGCTCGTCATGCCATTCGGGCTTACAGGTGCACCGGCTACTTCCTGTCGAGAGATGAATGATGGCTTCCGGGACATGCTCGACCTCTTCCTCATCATCTACATTGATGACCTACTGATCTATAGCCGAACATTAGAGGATCATTATGAGCACGTTCGGGCGGTCTTGTTACGACTACGGCAATGTCGGCTCTTTGCCAAACCAAGCAAGTGTGAGTTCTGCATGAAGAAGGTGGAATTCTTGGGGTTCATCGTTTCAGAACTAGGCCTCCATGCCGACCCCCAGAAAGTAGAAGCAGTACTCAAGTGGGCACCCCCGAAGACCATCAAAGAGGTGCGAGAATTCATCGGCTTTTGCCAATTTCTCCGCCGTTTCATCCAAGGTTTTAGCAAGATCGCGGCCCCACTCTTGGAGTTGGTCAAAGAAAAGGAACCATTCAAGTGGGGAGAAGACGAAGAAGACGCCTTCGAAGCATTGAAGGTCGCTATGTGCAATGCCCCGGTTCTCAAACTTCCAGAGTTCGACAAACCTTTTGAAGTTCACACAGATGCATCAGGCTCAGCCATCGGCGGCGTCCTCTTACAAGACGGACAACCCATTGCATATGAGTCGCATAAACTCACCGGCCTCGAGCTCAGATGGAGCACACATGAGCAAGAAATGTTAGCCGTTATCCACTGCCTATGCAAGTGGCGGCATTACATTCTGGACAAGCACACAAAGGTCTTCACGGACAACATCTCCTTGAAGTACTTCACATCTCAACCCAAGTTAAGTCCAAAGCAAGCAAGATGGCAGGATTTTCTTGCCGAATTTGATATCGAAATCATTCACAAGCCGGGCAAACAGAACGTGATGCCATATGCACTCAGTCGAAGACCCGAGCTCCACGCGATATCCACCGTATCTTCAGATCTCAGAGGCAGAATTCAACGAGCACAAGCACAGGATGCCCAAGTTCAAGAAATACTTCAGGAAATGCAAACGGCTCAAGCCCCGCAGCGCTATACACTACAAGAAGGCATTCTCCACCGCAAAGGAAAAATTTATGTCCCGAACGACTTAGAGCTACGCAAAGAGCTACTGTGGGAGGCACATGATTGCAAAGTGGCCGGCCATGGAGGTCAAAACCGCAGCTATGAGATGCTCCACAAACACTTTTATTGGCCCCGCATGAAGGCACAGGTCCAAGAATATGTAGAAACATGCCCAACATGTCAGTTAGTCGGTCAAGATCGGGTAAAGCCCACCGGCCTTCTGCAACCACTCCCGATTCCCAACCGACCGTGGGATATGATTAGCATGGACTTCATCACTGAACTCCCACCGTCTTTGGGGTTCAACACCATCTTCGTTGTGGTGGACTACTTCACCAAACAAGCACACTTTATCCCGGCCAAACCCCCGCTCAACGCCAAGGCCGTGGCTCAGCTTTTCTTCACTCACATCGTGAAGTATCACGGGTTGCCTCTCGCCATAGTGTCAGACCGGGACGGCCGTTTCCTAAGTTGGCTATGGATCGAGCTTTTCCGCATCTTGGGGATTGTTGAAGCTGAAGGTCAAGGACAAAGCATAGGAACACATCTAAGAGGTGGACACACAAGAAGAAGGAGCAAGTAGGGAGCTCCAAGAAGTACATGTCAACTTTTCAGAAGAATTCCCTACAAAAATAGTGATTTCCATCACTAAAACCATTGTAAATACCATTTTCTATTTTTGTAGCTCCATTTTGTGCAAGCCGAGGAGTCCTCAAGCTTGAGGAGCATTAGAAGTATCATCCTACCAATTTTCATAATTTTTAGACTCCGTTTGAGCCCTCAAATAAGCCCTGGAACCTAATTTTTAACTAGGCCGGACACTAGGTCTGGACAGGGCCAAAACTAGTCTAAAAACTATAAAAAGAGCTAGAGAGCTCATTTTTGAGGGGGGCTTCTTGTAGATTTCAGTTTTGTAATAGATTTCTTTTGTAATCAAAGTCCTTCCATTGTTCCTCTCTTTGATCTTACCGTGTGCGCGTGTGTGTGTATGTGTGTGCATGTTTGTGTGCTTTCACTCACGCACTTGTGACTTCACTTGCTCGTGGTCTTCATACCGGTCCTCACGTCTCCGCGGATTGACAAGTAAAGGAGGTGGTGCTTACGCTTGAGCTACACTAAATTTTGGCGCCGTTGCCGGGGAGAGAGCTTCGAGGACGAGCGTTGTGATGGTAAGATCGTAGATTTGCGATGTTGGAAGGTAAAAAATCTATCATTTCAGTTCATTTTCTGTTTTTTCCTCTTCATCTTCATCATCATCATCATCTCCACCTTCTTCCATCTTCTTCTTCATAGAAATTTCTTGTTTTTTAGTGCATTTTCACCATTTTCATACCATTTCTCATGCATTATTGTGTGGGAAGGAGTTAGGAGAAGCAAGGGAGAGCAAGCGCTGTGTTTTTTTTCATGATTTTCTGCTCATACGGAGCTCGCCATAGCCGGCGCTCAGAAATTTGAATTTCCCGCCAAAAAACACGATTCTGTGATGAAAATCGCGATTCTGTGAAAATTCAGAATTTTTTGAAAAATCACGATTTTCTGTTTTCTCGCCCAAAAGTTGGCTGAAAAAATCACGATTCTGTGGTCATTCTCAGAATCACGATTCTGTGATTGTGCTCAAAATCGCGATTCTCACAAATCACGATTTTCAGTCAAAAAACACGATTTTGAGAAAACACGATTCCCTACTCAAAATCGCGATTCTCAAAAAATCACGATTTTCAGTAAAAAACACGATTTCGTGAAAAAAAAGGCGATTCTGTGTAATCACGATTTTTTGCTCAAAATCGCGATTTTCTAAAAACACGATTTTGTGCTCAACATCGCGATTTTCATGCCAAAAACACGATTCTGAGAAAACACGATTTTCAGCGGGCTCAAAATCGCGATTCTCACAAATCACGATTTTCAGCAAAAAACACGATTTTGTGAATCACGATTCTCTGAGTCAAAATCGCGATTTTTTCATGCAAAAAACACGATTTTGAGAAAATACGATTCTGTGATTGTGCTCAAAATCGCGATTCTCACAAATCACGATTTTCATGCAAAAAACACGATTTTGAGAAAATACGATTCTGTGATTGTGCTCAAAATCGCGATTCTCACAAATCACGATTTTCAGCAAAAAACACGATTTTGTGAATCACGATTCTTTGAGTCAAAATCGCGATTTTCATGCAAAAAACACGATTTTGAGAAAATATGATTTTCTGTGGGCTCAAAATCACGATTCTCACAAATCACGATTTTCAGCCAAAAAAACACGATTTTGTAAATCACGATTCTCTGAGTCAAAATCGCGATTTTCAAAAACACGATTTTGTGCTCAACATCGTGATTTTCAAAAACACGATTTTGTGCTCAACATCGCGATTTTCAAAAACACGATTTTATGCTCAACATCGCGATTTTCAAAAACACGATTTTGTGCTCAACATCGCGATTTTCAGAAACACGATTTTGTGTTGAACATCGCGATTTTCAGAAACACGATTTTGTGCTCAACATCGCGATTTTCTGAGTTCACAAAATCGCGATTCTCTGAAAGTTCACAAAATCGCGATTCTCTGGAAGTTCACAAAATCGCGATTTTCTCCAAAGGTCCTGTTTGCCTGTTTTGACCCCCAGGAGCCTGAATTGGCATAACTTTTTCATCCAAAGTCCATTTTTTGAGCTCTCTAACGCGTTGATTTTGAGATAGGATAATTTGAAGTTGGGCCTCATGTGGGACTAGGAAACCAAGGGGACTCCAAAGGATTTTTGAGCAATACCAAGGGGGAGAAAAATTGTATCATGGGAAAGAAAAAAGCAAAAGAGAGAAGAAAGGGGGCTAAGATGGGAAAAGAGAAGGGAGATAAACATGAAGTGCATAAAATAATCTCACATGAGTGTGAAACATCTAGAGAAAAATTGCAAGGAGTCAAGGAAACGGGGGAAATGTCTAAGGGGGTTGGATCCTTATTTGCAACAAGAGAATATGATAATACTTTTGTGGATATCAGAATAGGATATGACCATAGAAGGTTGGGTGTCTATATCTATCCTAATTGTGAGTGGAATTTAATTCATATTGACCTAGTGACCATTATCTTTGAGAACATTCAACCAACAACCCATCCTTCTATCCTCATGGATGGGGAACATTATGAATGCATGGGTAAAGTTGTGTTGCCTGTTATGGTGGATGATGTGCAATTTTTGGAAACATTCTTTGTCATGGATTGTATAGATGAAGACTTGATCATTGGCACCCAAAGGTTCATTACACAAAATCATCAAGAATTTGAGGTGCCTTCTCCACCTATTATCTGTGCTTCTACATATATGTCTATGGAAAATCCTAATGACTATCCACCTTATGATAATTGGGGGCAAAATCATCTTTTCAAAGAGTGTACTTTTCATGAAAATTTTTTTCTTTCTACTCATGTTTTTGAATCTAATCCTTCTTTGAGTAAATCACAGGAAACCTTAGAGAATGGAGAAATGGAGGACTCCAAGTGTTTGGGGGATGTGAAAGGACCCTCTCTTCCTATAAGTTGGGATTCCCCTCATGAAATCATAAGCAGGGATGATCTACACTCATATGATCAAGAAGGAGATGATCAAGAAATACCAGGTATCATTGGTGTGGAGAATAATGTCAAATTGATGGTCAATCATGGCAATGCATCACCCATTTGTACATCTAGAGATTCAATGTGTAATACAGACAAATGTATCGATGAATCTCTAGATCAATCTCCAACAACACTACCCATTGACCCCTTGCATAAGCCTGATGAATGTATAGAAAACCAACCTTTGTTGCATTCCCCATGTAAAGATGAGTTTTCTCAAAAAAATCACATAGAAGGCCCAAAAGACCCTTACATTAAGAAACAGAAATCACATTTTCTTGGTAATGTCAAGCAAATTTGGGTGGCCAAGAAATTACTTAGAGCCCAACCAAATCGCACTATGATATGGGTACCAAAGAAAGCCCTTGCACAAAATCAGTCCCCTCACACTAGACTTCAAAATCTATGGTCTAGGCCTACCATGACTTATCCTCAAGAAAGACCACTTCTAATCCAAGGATCCCAAGCAAGCAAGCCTAAGCTCAGAAAAAATCCAAGGGGGGACTTCAAGGCAACAACCGGCACAACAAAGACACCAAGGCGAGGTAAAGGACTGAATCAAGCACAGAGCTCCAACAAAAATCAAAGAACCTCTTCTGCAAGGATATGGGTTTGGAAGACGAAAGTACCAGTAGCATCCACCAAAGTAAAGAGCCAACCACGATGGATCAAACCCTCACGTAATCATTCAAACATGAAGCAGCCAAAGGTGATCACTGCCCAATCACAGACCATTCTCAAATGGATCCCTATAAGGAGGAATGATCAGTTGTCATCTTGAGATGCAATGGATACCTCCAACAAAGATGGCATCAACATCTGCACGTGACATCAAGCCTCGACGTGCGACAACCATGTGCTCCTTGCACAACCCTGTCTTATGCACCATTCAGGTCATGCATTTCCAAAGTATGCATTATTATAGGGCCACATTACATGGCCGTGCATAGACACATTTGACAGTCCCATGCACAAGTGCACATTGACATATGTCAACTATGTTTTCTGATACTTACATTTGTCTTTTTGCTTCTGACATGGTAAAAAAAAAAAAAAAAAAAAAGAAAGAGCTTGTTCCCAGGTTTAGTTTATGGAACATGAATAAGTCATGCTTAGTTGAAGGTGGAACCATGGCTTGGATAGAAGTGTGTCTCGGCTAGCAGCTACTATTATTGTTGCTTATCTGGTAGATGTCAAGCACTTGGTAGAAACATGGTATCCACACCTATGATTTTCCCTTACCATGGTGGGAGTGAAGATCTGGAAAGTCCACAACTTGAGTGATGCTTAACTACTGTATGTATAAGAGCATCCAAGGAGATATTTGCAAGAGTTTGTTTGGTACCCCAAAAATCCTTGTCTGTATACTAGATGAGTAGACTCCTGCTTATGATGAACTAAAGAAAATATGTGAAACTATTCTTGGTGTAGTTACCCAATGTTGTTTGTCAAAGAATATAAAGAAATTCAATTCTCAGTATTTGGCAAACATTGCTTTGAAACGCGAAGATAGAACCAGGCACTCAAAACACTTTTCGATGGACCAGCAACATGGACCTTCATCGCCAATGTTCCATCACAAATGCCGGGTATACAACATGAAGAGACAGACATCAATCAACCCTTCACCACGGTAAGTATCTTTACTCTGGCAACACCATAACCAGGATAGATTAGGAAACCTCTTCGTCAGCATACCCTTGAGCACTTAGCTCAAGACCCGCAATTTTTGCACCATACTTCTTCCACTGCATTTTCCAAGTAAGCATGCATAGGGCTAAATTACAAGGCCGTGCACAAGGCACATACTTTTTTCAACCCATGCACATACACACTTACCCATCATTCACTATGGGTTATGAGTACTTGGCATGACTACTCTGAACATCATCTTTAGAAGCGTTAGAGGACATCCTGGGGCAACATCAATACCTAGGAAGTAATCCGAAGCTAGCAGTTGCTCCAACTCAATCTTGATACGCATTCATGCAGGATTCCACGGAAGAAGCACATACCAAGGGACTACGACTTGCAAAGGCGTGCAGTGACAAATGAAGGACTGGACAACCAACACTGCCAAATTTGGAAGATAGACGGCTCTTGTTCATACAGAATGGATACTACCTCCCAAGCACTACATGGAACAACCACTACAACAAGGGTCTGTCAGGGACGACAGACTCGAGAGGGGGGGGAGTGTTGAAGCTGAAGGTCAAGGACAAAGCATAGGAACACATCTAAGAGGTGGACACACAAGAAGAAGGAGCAAGTAGGGAGCTCCAAGAAGTACATGTCAACTTTTCAGAAGAATTCCCTACAAAAATAGTGATTTCCATCACTAAAACCATTGTAAATACCATTTTCTATTTTTGTAGCTCCATTTTGTGCAAGCCGAGGAGTCCTCAAGCTTGAGGAGCATTAGAAGTATCATCCTACCAATTTTCATAATTTTTAGACTCCGTTTGAGCCCTCAAATAAGCCCTGGAACCTAATTTTTAACTAGGCCGGACACTAGGTCTGGACAGGGCCAAAACTAGTCTAAAAACTATAAAAAGAGCTAGAGAGCTCATTTTTGAGGGGGGCTTCTTGTAGATTTCAGTTTTGTAATAGATTTCTTTTGTAATCAAAGTCCTTCCATTGTTCCTCTCTTTGATCTTACCGTGTGCGCGTGTGTGTGTATGTGTGTGCATGTTTGTGTGCTTTCACTCACGCACTTGTGACTTCACTTGCTCGTGGTCTTCATACCGGTCCTCACGTCTCCGCGGATTGACAAGTAAAGGAGGTGGTGCTTACGCTTGAGCTACAGGGATGCAACTTAGGTTCTCCTCATCATATCACCCACAAACAGATGGGCAAACCGAACGGGTCAACCAGACGATCGAAGATTACATCCGGAACTATGTTAGAACGGACCAAAAGGATTGGGCGAAGCACTTAGACATTCTAGAGTTTCACTACAATGCTTCCGTCCACTCAAGCACGAAGATGACCCCATTCGAGTTGGCGACCGGCAAAGAGGTAATCACGCCCTTGGCTCTCACGCAAGACTCCACACTTGCAACAAACGACCCCGATTGCGGCGCCTTCTTGGATCAGTGGAAGACAAAGTTAGAAGAAGCAAAATCCAGCTTGCAAAGAAGCAAAGAACGCATGGCTCGCTATGCAAACAAGAAACGACGGCCCGGCGAAGAATTTCAAGTCGGCGACCTTGTCCTCGTCAGCGCACGAAATATCACTCTCCCAAAGAACATCACGCAGAAGTTCAACCATCGCTACTACGGAGCATACAAAGTGGAGAAACGGATCAATGAAGTCACTTATAGCTTGGAGCTTCCCGACAACGTGCAATTTCACAACGCCTTTCACGTCAGCCTCCTGAAGCGGTTCAAACCCGACTCCAAGTACGGACGCGAGATCCCGGTGCTTCACGACGGAGAGAACCAGTTCGAGGCAAAAGCTATCTTACGGGACCGGATCACTCGCGATGGTCCCCAGTTCCTCATTAAATTCAAAGGACGACCCTTAGTCAATTCGGACTGGCTTCCGGCCAACACCTTTGGGCCCGACCATCCATTAGTTCGAAAGTATTATCGCCACACTTAAGCCCCTTTTGGCTATGAGCCCCATGTAATGTTCCCAAATTTTGTAATCACACCAACTTTTGTAAGAGCCGAACCCGCTTGTTGAGGACACCAAGCTCTTCAAGCCGGGGGAGGATGTCACAGCCTGTTTTTCTATCTAGCCCTTTTCAGTGCTTGGGGGGTATGCCCTGTGGCGCCAAATTGTGCGCAACTATGAGGGGTACTAGTACTCCTCATACCAAGCTCTCATTGCCTTCTTCAACACGAGTTGCTAATCGAATATAAACGTGTTCTGGAAATCTTCTTGGTGTCCCTTGTGTTGGCTTGTGCATTTTGTGGGTTTGAACGTCTCACAGAGAACCTCTCCCTGACATTATGATAATGCACCTCAATGTGCTTAGTGTGAGCATGGAACACAGGGTTCCTCACAACTGCCAATGTGCGCTCATTATCAGTGAAGATGGTGGTGGAAGAAGGTTTTCCAACACCCAAATCAGCCATAAGGCGTCTAGGCCACACACACTCAAGAGTCACTATGAAAGCTACCCTATACTCAGCCTCACAACTAGAAGTGGCCATAGTAGGCTCCTTCTTGCTCAACCAAGATATACATGAGCTACCAAGTATGAAGCAAAATCCACTAGTGGACACATGAGTGTCATAGCAACCAGCCCAATCAGAGTAAAAAAAGCATGCAAATCTGGCAGTAGTGATCCCCCCTTGGGATAAAACAATCCAAGTAGCCGAGTACCACTCAAGTAGCAAAAAATGCGCTTAACCACTTGCCAATGCTTGAAATTTGGGCAATGCATAAACCTACTGATCTACGAGACAACAAACTGAATATCTAGCCAAGTAATGCATAAGTAAATAAAGCGTCCAACAGCTTGCTGATAGAGAACCTCATCAAATGCATCTCCAACATCATGAAGACTCAATCGTAAATCTGGCTCCATAGGAGTGGCAATAGGTTTACAGCCTTCAAGGGCCAAAACGCTGCAATAATGTGTCAATATATTTCATTTGACACAAATACATTCCACCATCAACGTGCATAAACTGAATGCTCAAATAGTGATGCAAATGCCCCAAATCAAACATCTCAAATGAGGCATGCAAATCAGCCTTAAAATTAGCAATATGCCTCTCATGAGGACCAGTGAGCAGCATGTCATCAACATAAACCACAATGATGAGAAGTACATCATTAGCACGCTTAACATATAAGGTTCTTTCAGTTGGACTGTTCTCAAAACCATGTGCAATCAGATAGGCATGTATCTTTTCATACCAAGCACGTGGTGGTTGCTTTAAACCATATAATGCATTCTTTAACCTGCACACCTGGTTCTCATGCCCTTTTTGCACAAAGCCACGGGGCTGAAAAACATACACTTCTTCATGCAAGTCATCATCCAAAAATCATGTTCTGATATCCAACTGATGTACATTCCAACCATGATGAGCTGCACGTGCACAGATGCTACGAACAATAGTCATTCGGCAAGTAGGAGCAAAGGTTTCATCAAAATCAATGCCTCTTTCGTGAGCATAACTCTTTGCAACAAGCCTAGCCTTATACCTGTCAACTGTACCATCATGTTTATGCTTCGACTTGTATACCAAGTGTGGATGATACAGACGATAGCCTTTACTTTCATAACTGTACCCAACAAAAATACATTTTACTGCTTTATCATCCAATTTTGTGCGGTGTTGTTTAGGTACTAATGCATATGCTAGACAACCAAAAACACATAGATGAGCAACAGATGGCTTGCAATCATGCCAAGCCTCATATGGAGTGATAGACTACAATGCTTTAGTGGGACACATGATAAGTACATATGCTGCACACATGACAGCCTCAAGCCAGAAACTATGTGGTAAAGCCTGACTCTTGACCATGCACCTCGCCATCTCCAGGAGTGACCTGTTCTTTTATTCAACAACTCCATTCTGTTGAGGTGTATACAACACTGTACATTGGTGTTTTATCCCACGTTCAGCCATAAATGCATTAAAATCAGAGGACATATATTCTCCCCCTTGATTAGAATGGAGGGTGCCAATTTTACATGCTGACAGATTTTCCGCCAAAACCAAAAATTGTTTGAAGCACATGAACACTTCGGACTTTGCCTTCAATGGATATACCCATGCATGCCTGGAAAAATCATTGATGAAAGTCACGAAGTAAAGATAATTTCCAAAAGAAGGTGTCTGTATAGGACCACAGACATCACTATGTACAAGATATAATTTCTGAGTAGCCCGAACTAAACCATCTTTTGGAAATGAGGAATGCTGCATTTTGCCCAAAATACAACCTTCATCAACATGTTTTCCAAGTCCCTCAAGTTTTGACAAAGAGGACACCATTTCAGATTTTTGGAAGCATAGCAAACTAGCAAAATTCAGATGACCAAAGCGTGCATGCCAAAGCTTTGCATCTGACATAGCCTCAGAATCATGTACTGCACATGCCAAATCATTCACAGGTCTTTCATAGTCTATGAGCTTATATAACCCACGACATAAAATGCCAGAAGCAATAATCACATCGCCATTTAACAGATCATGAACTATACATCTGTCATCATCAAATTTCACAATGAAGCCAATCTTGGCTAATGTAGAAACTGATAACAGATTTTTCTTGATCCCTTGCACAAACAAAGCATCTGAGAAAGTAAAAGAACTACCATCAACAATAGTCAAAATGACCTTACCAACTCCCATAACAGGATAAGAGGAGTTGTTGGCACATGTAACAGTATCCCCTATAGGGGCAGGCTCGAATGAAGAGAAGAAACTGCGCTGCAAGGTAATATGTTTCATCACCCCACTGTCAAAGTACCAAACATCTGAGTCTACTGCACACATGCACTGCTC
Source organism: Ceratopteris richardii (assembly GCA_020310875.1). Lineage (NCBI taxonomy): Eukaryota > Viridiplantae > Streptophyta > Polypodiopsida > Polypodiales > Pteridaceae > Ceratopteris > Ceratopteris richardii. The sequence goes on from CM035443.1 coordinate 77,850,477, forward strand.
ATGAGAAGATGGGTCAAAAATACAAACAATAGTAAATGCCCATTCTTCGTCCTGCACAAGATTAGCGGACTCTGTTGTTGGTGTAGATTCTTCTGCAACAACCATTCTAGCCTCTTTCTTTTTTGCCTCTTTAGCAGCCAGTTTTGGAGAGTTCTTTATGATATCATCATTTCCTTTATAGTAATTGCAAAATAATTTCTACTTTTTTTATTTCTTTTCATCTTTGTCTTCCCTCTTCGATTGTGTAGAATTAGTAGATTTTTGCTTACTAGTTGAAGAGCTCCATTTTCCTTTGCCCTTCTGACTAACGAGGAAAGCTTGATCTGCAACACATAATGGACCTGTTCTGCCTAGACTGATCTTCTTGCAACAGAACAGAGACTAACTCCTTGAATGATAAGGCATTTGGATTACCTTTCATCATCAGTCGAAGAGTAGAAGCAAAACTTTGATATGAATCAGGAAGACCATTCAGAACGGTCTGCACAAGTGAGCTATCTCATATAACGTCATTAGCAGAAATCAATTGTTCTTTCAAATCCTTGATCTTTATTAGAAAACTGTCCATAGAATCACCTTCATTCATGTGCTCACTCTACAACTGTTTTCAGAGGTAAGCAACACAGGCCTCATTTCTAGCTTAGTACAATGTGGTAAGTGTATCCCAAGCATCCTTAGCTATTCTGCAAGAGTGTATGTGAGGAATAATGGCACATTTGATAGGAAAAGCTATCAATGCATGTGCCTAGGCATCTGTGCCATCCCAACAAATTTGCTCTAGAAGACAAAATAGCCTGCATAAACGTTGCGATAGTGCGTTCAGAAACATGCTCAGTATGCTCACCAAAATTCATGCGATTCTGAGACTAGAATCAGAGAGGTGTAGACAATGCCCTCGATGAAGCAACAACCTGCTCTGATACCAGTTGTTGGAGTTAGATGTCTACGGAATCATGTGAACAAAACAAGGAAGAAGAAGAAGAAGCTTGGAGCACAAAACACAATACTGAATGTACTACCACTAGAATGTACAAAGATAAGTAGCCGGTTAGGGCAATAGGCGTATATACAAGCTGGGGGAAAAAAACCTCCTAAAGAGGGAAAAAAAGTGCCCTAGTGGTCCTAGTGTGTTCACACACATCACTACGTAAATATATCAACATGATGCTCTTAGTCCATTTTTAAGTTCTTAGCTCCATTTGGTTGAGTAGAAATAGTTATTTAGGTAGTTCTGTAGCCAAAAATAGAGAAAATGAGTGTTAGGGTTAGATTTCGTTGAAGTAAAGATTTTATCACATTCTTGTTTTTTAGTGAAATGGCAAGAAGCAATGACTTGTTTGGCATGATTCAAGTTGAAGCTGAGCTTGATGGGACCAACTATCCAATGTGTTCTTACATGATGAAACATGTTCTTGTTCTAAAACAACTATGGGACATAATGGCAAATGTAGATCAAGGACCCATAGGTTCTTCTACTTCACAATCTACTATCAGAGATAGAGCTTCTTCTTCAAGTACAGTGGTTACTCCTGCTCCACTTACATGGGAGCAACTTAGATTTGATAGAAAATATGCTCAAGCTTATGCATTGATTGCGCTTTCTCTGAAGTGTCATATAGTTCCACACATTTGGTCATGTTCTACATCATGACAAGTGTGGGACACTCTTTCTTCTTTGTATGCCATGCGTAATGAAGCACGTGTTGCATACTTGAGGAAGCAACTTGAGGATGTATGTATGGCTGAAAATAAGTGTATGAATGTGTATGTGACACACATCAAGGACTTGAAAGAGTAATTGGCAAACATAGAATAATCTGATAAGATTATTCTTGATGCATCACTCATCTCTACATTGTTGAAAGGATTACCAAAATCTTTTCAAAGCTTTGCCACTACACTATGTTTGTTTGCAAAATGGAATCCCAATACACATGCATTTGATGATGTTGTGTCTCTTCTTTTGCAAGAAGAGCAATCTAGATTGAATAGGAGTGGTTTGATTGAGGGAACACAAGCACTTGCTATTGCACAAAAAGGGAAAAACAAGTATGGTTGAGCTTTGGGTTCATCAAAACCAAGGCCTCAACCTTCCTCTTCCACTCATTACTCTAATGATGCTGAGTTGCAAAAGAACAAGAGATGCAAATATTGCCGAAAGGCTGGTCATACTGTTGATGAGTGTAGAAAGCTTACTAAGCACAATGAAAAGGAATCCAACATGTCTATTGTTGAAAATTCTTCAAATCCAGAATGATGAAGCCAACATGGTTCAAGATTTTTGGGCATGTGTTTTACATGTCATTATGATGCATCATTGCATTCTAAATGTATGGTTGTGAGTGAGGCTAAAGGAGAACATGTGGTATGTGCAAACAATGCCTCTTATCATATCATTGGAGTAGGAGAATTTGAGCTTACAGCCACAAATGAAGGTGTGATTTTCTTGAAAAATGCATTGTATGTATCGGATATCAAGAAGAACTTAATTTCAATTCCATTGTTGCCAAGATAGAATTCATGTACACTTTGTTCATGATAAGTGTATGGTTCATGATTTCAGCAATAGTGATATTATCGTGATGTTCAGTACATTATGCAATGGCTTGTATCACATGGATACATACAAGAGGGCTGCCTCGAGTGCCCTGGTTGATCATACTTCTTCCATGGCTGAAATGCAACTTTGGCATGCTCGTTTTGGTCACTTGAACTTCAATAGCTTGCTTTACTTGCAAAGGACATGATTATTGGTTTGCCAACACTTGAGTCCATTGAAAAGCATGCATGTGAAGGTTGCATCCTTGCAAAAATGTTTCATGATTCTTTTCCGAAAGATGGTCATACACAAACTAGAAGAAAATTGTAGCTTGTTCATAGTGATGTGTGTGGTCCCATCAAGACTCCATATTTTGGGAAGCATGTATATTTTCTCACCTACATTCATGATGCTACTCGTCATACATGGGTGTATCATATGAAATCAAAGAATGAGGTATTTTCTTGCTTCAAAGCATTTTTAGCTCTATTCACAGATCATGGTGGTGAATGTCACATGAGTTTATTGTTTTTCTTCATGAAAGAGGAGTTTCAGACCAATGTATGGTGCCATATACACCTCAAGAAAATGATGTTGCCGGGCATAAAAATAGAACACTCTTTGAAATGGCATGATGTATGGTTAAAGGAAATCACCTTCCTGACAAGTTTTGGATGGAAGCAGTCATGTGTGCAAAGTATGTGCTGAATTGCTACCCTACAAAAGCATTGAGAGTCATCATTCCTTATTCGGCTTGGAATGGACATAAGCCTATGGTTAGTCATATGCACATGTTTGCTTGTTTGGCATATGCTCTTGTGCCATCACAACAACATCACAAACTTAATGACAAGTCAAAAAAATGTATATTTGTTGGTTATAGTGCTGAAAGTAAGGGATATCATTTGTACCATCCATTGATGAACACAATTATTGTTAGAGTTGAGATGTGGTATTTGTTGAAAATTTAGTTTTCCCTCTACTTGAATGCAATAAATAGCCAATAGTTAGCTCACAAGATGTGACCGATACACTCTTGCCTTTGTTCCAAAGTGGTGTGCTTGACTATGGCCATGTAGACTAGCGAACTGAGGCTCAAAGGGCTGAAAAAAATCTAGCAAAATAGAGCTAAAAATGCAGAGAATTTCTAGCTAATCATGGCTGAAATTTTTTGGCCAAATATTGTTGAAACTACTAGAAATTTCGAGCCACATGGCTGAACATTTGCATCAAAATATGGTTGAAAATGAGCATGAAACTCAGCCCATGCATGATATACATGTTGATGATGTATTACATAATTAACTTATGTCTATTAAGAGTGCACAAAGTATGCCAAAGTGGCTGAAACAAACTTTCTAAGACAACAAATTGAGTGCACCTTTATCAAGCTCTCTCCATGTATCAAGTAATTTTATGGATTATTATCTTATTGCAACAACATGTAATGAAGAGCCACTTACTTTTGAAGATGCATGTGATGATCCACCGTCTATGAGTGCTATGCAGTTAGAAAAGGATTCCATACATAAGAATGGTACTTGGGAGTTTTGTGAATTGCCAAAAGGAAAAAATGCTATTGGTACAAAGTGGGTTACAAGATTAAAAGAAATTCATATGGTAGCATTGATCCTTACAAAGCTAGATTGGTTGCCAAAGGATATGTGCAACAATATGGCATTGACTATGAGGAAACTATTGCACCTACTTCATGCATGACTACCATTCATATTGTAGTTGCGTTGGCTGCCCATCAAGGTTGGAAAGTACATGAGTTGGACATAGAAACATCTTTCTTAAATGATGTATTTCAAGAAGAGGTTTATGTGAAGCAACCTCTTATATTTGCCATGAAAGGGAAAGAAAATATGGTTTTTTGCTTGCATAAAGCCTTGCATGGTCTCAAGCAAGTTCCATGTGCATGGTATGGAAAAATCCACAATCACTTGTTGCTCTTGGCTTGACATGTAGTCCAATTGAAAACACACTCTATGTATGCAAAGATGGGGTCGATCTTATAGTGCTTTTTCTTTATGATGATGACATACTTTTGATTGATTCATGTAATGAAAAACTTGACATTTTATGGTTGATTTGCAGCATAATTTGGATGTCTCTTATCTTGGTCTTTTGAGCTACTATCTTGTTATCCAGTTTGTATTCATTGAGGGGGGGAGTTTTTATGCATCAAGAAAATTATATTGAAAAACTAACTCAATTTCTTGGCTTTGAGGATTGCAAGACAATTTCCATAGTAGTTGAGATAGGATTTAGGTTCTCAGTTGAGGATTCCAATGATGCATTGTACACTTCTCTTTATCAGCAAGTTGTGGGATGTCTTATATATGCATGCAAAACAAGACCATATATACAATATGTAGTTTCCCAATTGAATCAATTCATGCATATACCTGGTACTAAGCATTGGCAAGTGGTGAAACATCTGTTTATATATCTCAAAGGTGTTGAGAACATTGTTTTTATGTATAGGTTAAGGTACAAGTTTCAAATGATGTAAATACCTTTGGAGGGTCTTCAAACACTTCAAGAAGGCTCATATAGATGTTTAAAGATGGCGAGAATACCACATGAGGTCTAGAACATGGTGACTTAAATGAGTGAGTCACAAGGGAGCTGCAGTGGTGTCCTAATGGAAGGTCGATGTGGCTAGTTCTAAAAGTCCATCCATATTTTGTTTATTTGAGCACTTGAGTCATGTAATATCTCCACCCAAGTGTCTATCATTGGTTTAGATGTATTATGAAGGTTTTGGAATGGTTTTCCATGCTATAATAAGAGGGGAGAAGTTGTGATCTTGTTGGAAGTCCAAGAGAGTCATATGTGTATCTCTCTGTTGTTGTAGTTTTGTAGACAAAGTTTGCAAAGCTTTTATCTCCCTTGTTATGTACCCAAAGTACATGGTTGATGGTTCATTTGAAAGCTCTTACTATCTACTTTCATGCTTTTAATTTTCATATTGATTGGAGTTGTGAACTGAGAGCAAATCTCTCCGCAAGTAGTGTGTGTTCTTAGATTTACCTTTGTTGAAGGTCTCCATTAAACCTCAAAACTACAGCAGACATATCTCCTTGTGTGTTTATCCAATTCGAGTGTTATTTAGCTCATTGGAAAGATATTGGTGTCTAGTATGTGTGATCAAGTTTTAAAAACTTCCAAGTAAGTAGAGAATAGCAAGCTCTGCAAGCATGACTAGTTTTTTACACATAAGTTTGTGAGAGGGAATACTAGTTCCTAGAGGGTGTTGGAGTTAGACGTCTATGGAAGCATGCGAAAAACACAAGGAAGAAGAAGAAGCTTGGAGCACAACACACAATAATGAATGTATTACCACTAGAATGTACAAAGATGAGTAGCCCATTAGGGCAATAAGCGTATATACAAGCCGAGGAAAAAAACCTCCTAAAGAGGGAAAAAAGTGCCCCGATGGTCCCAGAGTGTTCATACACATTGTTGGAACATCAAGCTTACACTATGCTTGAGGTGGATTTGATCTACATCAAAGGCTATCGCGTCAAAAGAATATCCGTTGGAGAGTTCTTTTTCATATGCTCATTTATTGTATTTTTTGAGAATATTTTGATGGCTCATTTACCGTTGTAAAAGCCTTGAACTTGACACATGTAAAGGTAGAAATATAGAGCCAAAATCCCACGAAATTTTGGTGGTTGAAGTTGCATTCAATCAAGCAAATCAAGTCACCTAAAAGTAGATCAATCAAGATCTTCACTTTTCCTAGATTGTAGGAAAGTGAATTGATTCCCTCCAACAACCATTCCCACCTTTATTTGAATTCAAATTCAAGTTGTAAAAGTCGTGGAACACTCCTAGAGGCTATATAAGGAGTTGAAATCACTTGTAAAATACATGGAAGCAATATACATACACTTGTGACTATCATTGTCTTGCTCCTTCAATTTTCTGCATCATCTTCTTCGCCAACAGTAATCTTGCAGAGTCTGCTGCTCTCTCCTCAGAGCTCTAAATTGAGTGCAAGAGGACTCATTGGAAAGGTATTAGTGTCTAGTTTATGCCTGTAAATTTTCAAAGCATTTGGTTCAGCAGATTTGGAGAAATCTCAGTTTTTCTGCCTCGGGATCAATCTCTACGTATTCCTGAAAAATAGGAAGTACCACCGGTGAATGTCGCATTCATTCCTATAGCATATTTTGCTTATTCCTTATACTTTTGTACATTCCATACACTCAACCTTATGTGTATCACTCCCATAAAAGGATTTTTTCTAATTGTAATCACGCTGGTCGCTATGGGCATTTGAAGTTCATTGTCTCTTCCATAGATAGTAAGTTTTTTGAGCTAGTCAACCCGCAAACCTATCTGTTTTGTATCGACTCATTCTCCTTGATGCTCCAAGGTACATAGTGTGTTTCTTTGCACTTATAGAATGCCTATAAGGTCTATTTGAGTCTCCATAAGCTCAAGGGCTGGTCTTGTGCCGGTTGGCTTGACCAAACTTCATCGCTTCGAAACGCACTTTTCTACCTTCGACAAGCTTCTCCAAGTTCTTTCAATGGTATCAGAGCTAGTTCAAGATGGGTGATGGCTTTCCCTCAATGATCGAGAAGCTTGATCGACACAACTACGCGGCTTGGAAAATCAGAATGGAGGCCTATTTGCAAGGTAGAAATCTTTATGGAATTGTAGCAGGTGATGAAGCTATGCCTATTCCAAGATCCAAAGAAGGACCTACACAAGAGGAGACAGATAAGCTCACACTTTGGTGCGCAAGGGATGCTCAAGCAAGGTCGTACATACTAAACTCTATCTCTGACTTTCTATTACCACATATTAGAGGATGCAAGACATCTCAAGGGACTTGGGATGCCCTGGAGACTTTCTTTTCTGCTAGTACCAAAGCAAGAAAGAATCATCTTTGGAACGAGTTCAACCAAATGAAGAAGACACCTAAACAAACCATCACAGAGTTTGTTACCAAGGTCAAGGAGGTTGCGGATCAGTTAGCATCCATTGGAGAGCTGATTGAAGAAGAGGTCATCATGAGGCAAATTCTCAACGGCATTGGAAGTGATAAGCAATGGCAATCCTTCACGAGGCTTACGATCTCATCATGGATGTGCTCTATTCAACTTTGGGTCTCAAACCCTAAGTGAGCTTGAAGTGTGGCATAAGAGACTTGCTCATGTGAATGAAAGAACCTTGAAGGATATATGTAGGGATCAAAGTGTTCTAGGATTGCCGAACATATCAAAGCAACACATGATCAACAGGTGTGATGCATGTCAGATTGGGAAGGCACAAAGACAACCATTCAACCACAAAGGCTACATCCACAACAACTTATTGGACTTAGTACATACAGATGTATGGGGACCAAGTCAAGAACCTTCATTGGCAGGATCAAGGTATTATGTCTCATTTATTGACGACCATAGTAGATGGACTATTCTATACTTTATCAAGAGTAAGAATGAAGTATTTGATTGCTTCAAGAAGTATCTTGCACATGTGGAGAATCATACAGGTAGATCACTAAAGAAGCTCAGATCTGATGGAGGGGGAGAATACTTCTCCAAAGAGTTTGATGAGTTCTTGCAGGATAAAGGTATCAAAAGGGAAGTGACTACTAGGTACTCTCCTCAACTAAATGGAATTGCTGAGAGGAGAAACAAGACATTGGTTGGATCAGCCCGAACAATGCTTGAAGAGAAGAACAAAAGGTAACACTACCATATGATCTTGATTCTAACTCTCATCAATTAGGAAGCAAGCATGATACACAGGTCCAGGATCCAAGAAGTGATACAGACGATGACCAAGATGAAAGAGAAAGGGATTACAAGCTATGGAAGTCAAGAGGCAAAGCAAAGATGCAAGAGGTTGGAGAATGCTCCAAACAAGCACCTAGAAGATCAGCAAGAGAGAAGAAACAACCAGAAAGGTATGGATATGATTCCACATTTGTTACAAAGCATTCAATCTACTTGGCAAAAGACTCTATTTCAGAGGAACCATCAACCTATGAAGAGGCAAAGGGAAACCCTAATTGGGAAAAGGCCATGAACGAAGAGATAGATGCTTTGAAGGAAATGGACACTTGGGATTTGGTTCCAATGTCGCTAAATCAAAAGGTAATTGGTTGCAGATGGGTATATAAAGTTAAAAGAAATTCAGATGGATCAGTTTGCAGGTACAAGGCAAGATTAGTTGCCAAAGGATGCTCACAAACTCATGGTATAGACTATGAGGAAACATTCTCACCAGTTGCAAAGATGACTACAATCAGGACATTGATAAGTGTAGCTGCTGTAAGAAATTGGAGACTCCTCCAACTTGATGTGAAAAATGCATTCTTAAATGGCTGGATAAGTGAAGAGGTATACATGTCACAACCACCAGGTTTTGAAAACCCTAATCATCCATCTTATGTTTGCAGACTTAAGAAAGCATTGTATGGATTGAAACAATGGAATTACAGGTTGGTTACATATCTTCAAGATCAAGGGTTCAAAGCTAGCAGCTCAGATCCTTCTCTATTCATCAAAAGGATCACAATGAGGTTATCTATCTATGTGTATATGTAGATGATATTATTGTGACAGGTGATGATCTAAATGGCATTCAAAAGATCAAGAGACACATGCAAGAGGAGTTCAAAATCAGTGACCTAGGTGAGCTCACATATTTCCTAGGTATGCAAGTGATATACACAGATGAAGGAATGTATTTGACTCAAAGAAGATACATTCAAGATCTTCTTCTCAAGTTCAAAATTGAGAACACTAAACCTGCAGGTACACCTTTGGAGATGAATCATAAACTTAGTGTTTATGAAGGTGAGAAAATTGAAGACATAAAAGAGTATCAAAGTTTGGTAGGTAGCTTGATATATGCTACTCATACAAGGGCAGACATCTCATATAGTGTGGGAGTGCTTAGTCAGTTCATGCACTCACCAAGAAGACCACACATGGATGCGGCTAAGAGAGTACTTAAGTATCTCAAAGGTACAATCAACGAAGGTATAATCTATCCTTACTCTTCCGATTTGGATATCAAAATCTACTCAGATGCAGATTGGGCAGGAGCTAAGGATGATAGAAAAAGTACATCTGGTTACTTAGCATTTGCAGGTTCGAAGCTAGTGTCATGGAGTTCCAAGAAGCAACCAACAGTTGCTTTATCTTCAACTGAAGCAGAGTACAGAGGCTTGACCATAGCAACTCAAGAGGCAATATGGTTAAAAGCATTGTATACAGATTTGGGACTTGTGAGTTCCAAACCTCACATATTTGGAGATAATGTAAGTTCCATGCATCTAGCGGCAAATCCTATTTTCCATGCGAGAACCAAGCACATAGAAGTCCATTATCACTTCATCAGGGAGAAGCTCATGGCAATGGACTGAAAAGCAAGTAGCAGATATGATGACGAAGGCACTTGATGGAATAAAGCTTTGTAGATTCAAAGCTATGGCAGGTATTCAACCTATCAGAGAATGAAGACTCAAGCATACTTTAGCTTGAGGGGGAGCTGTTGGAACATCAAGCTTACACTATGCTTGAGGTGGATTTGATCTACATCAAAGGCTATCGCGTCGAAAGAATATCCGTTGGAGAGTTCTTTTTCATATGCTCATTTATTGTATTTTTTGAGAATATTTTGATGGCTCATTTACGGTTGTAAAAGCCTTGAGCTTGACAATTGTAAAGGTAGAAATATAGAGCCAAAATCCCACGAAATTTTGGTGGTTGAAGTTGCATTCAATCAAGCAAATCAAGTCACCTAAAAGTAGATCAATCAAGATCTTCACTTTTCCTAGATTGTAGGAAAGTGAATTGATTCCCTCCAACAACCATTCCCACCTTCATTTGAATTCAAATTCAAGTTGTAAAAGTCGTGGAACACTCCTATAGGCTATATAAGGAGTTGAAATCACTTGTAAAATACATGGAAGCAATGTACATACACTTGTGACTATCATTGTCTTGCTCCTTCAATTTTCTGCATCATCTTCTTCGCCAACAGTAATCTTGCAGAGGCTGCTGCTCTCTCCTCAGAGCTTCAAATTGAGTGCAAGAGGACTCATTGCAAAGGTATTAGTGTCTAGTTTATGCCTGTAAATTTTCAAAGCATTTGGTTCAGCAGATTTGGAGAAATCTCAGTTTTTCTGCCTCGGGGTCAATCTCTGCGTATTCCTGAAAAATAGGAAGTACCACCGGTGAATGTCGCATTCATTCCTATAGCATATTTTGCTTATTCCTTATACTTTTGTGCATTCCATACACTCAACCCTATGTGTATCACTCCCATAAAAGGATTTTTTCTAATTGTAATCACGCTGGTCGCTATGGGCATTTGAAGTTCATTGTCTCTTCCATAGATAGTAAGTTTTTTGAGCTAGTCGATCCGCAAACCTATCTGTTTTGTATCGACTCATTCTCCTTGATGCTCCAAGGTACATAGTGTGTTTCTTTGCACTTATATAATCCCTATAAGGTCTATTTGAGTCTCCATAAGCTCAAGGGCTGGTCTTGTGCTGGTTGGCTTGACCAAACTTCATCGCTTCGAAACGCACTTTTCTACCTTCGACAAGCTTCTCCAAGTTCTTTCACACATCACTACCTAAATATATCAACAAATCCCCCTAGGAGTGACGCAGTGAACAAGGAGCTAGCACTCATGTATAAGGAAGTGCCAAGCTATGTGGAATTAATCCACAAAAGAAAGTAAGCCCAAAGCTTTGCAGAAAGCTTTAAACTTCTCCCTGGGCAGAGCCTTCGTAAAAAGGTCTACAATGTTCTCGTGCATGGGCACATATGCCAAGCTGATCTCCCCAGCAAAGAACCTCTCCCTGACATAATGATAATGCACCTCAATGTGCTTAGTGCGAGCTATCAGTGAAGATGGTGGTGGCAAAAGAATGACCAACACCCAAATCAACCATAAGGCGTCTAAGCCACACATGCTCAACAATTGTTGTGAAAGCTACCTTATACTCAACCTCACAACTCGAAGTGGCCACAATAGGCTGCTTCTTGCTCAACCAAGATATACATGAGCTACCAAGCATGAAGCAAAAACCACTAGTGGACACATGAGTGTCATAACCACTATCAGGAAAAGCATGCAAATTTGGTGGTAGTGATCCCCCCTTGGGATAAAATAACCCAAGTAGCCAGGTACCACTTAAGTAGCAAAAGATGCGCTTAATCACCTACCGATGCTTGACACCTATGCAATGCATTAACATGCTCATCTACGAGACAACAAACTGAATATCTGGCCGAGTAATGCATAAGTAAATCAAGCATCCAATAGTCTGTTGATAGAAAACATCATTAAATGCATCTCTAGCATCATGAAGACTCAATTGTAAACCTATCTCCATAGGTGTGGCAATAGGCTTAGAGTCTTCAAGGCCAAAATGCTGCAATAATATGTCAATATATTTCATTTGAAACAAAGCCATTCCACCATTAACTTGCATAAATTGAATGCCCAAATAGTGATGCAAATGCCCCAAATCAGACATCTTAAATGAGGCATGCAAATCAGCAATATGTGTGTCATGAGGGCCAGTGAGCAGCATGCCATCAACATACACCACAATGATTAGTAGCACATCATTAACACACTTAACATATAAGGTGCTTTGAGTTGGAATATTCTCAAAACCATGTGCAATCAGATAGGTGTGTATCTTTTCATACCGAAAACGTGGTGCTTTGCTTTAAACCATATAATGCCTTCTTTAACCTACACACTTGGTTTTCATGCCCTTTCTGCACAAAGCTACTAGGCTTAAAAACATACACTTCTTCATGCAAGTCACTATTTAGAAATGTTGTTTTAATGTCGAACTAATGTACATTCCAACCATGATGAGCTAAAGGTGCACAGATGCTACAAACATTAATCATTTGGCAAGTAGGAGCAAAGGTTTCATCAAAATCAATGCCTCTTTCCTGTGCATAACCCTTTGCAACAAGCTTAGCCTCATACATGTCAATTGTTCCATCAGGTTTATGCTTTAGCTTATATATCCACTTAATGCTAATGGGCTTCTTGCTAGGAGGCAAGTCACATAAAGACCAGGTACCATTTTTCATGATATCATCATATTCAGATTGCATTGCACCCATCCAATGTTCAAAATCTCGTGCTTCATCAAACAAAACAAGTTCAATCTCATCACAAAGACTAGAGGCAGCCATACCATAGCAATCTCATGCAAAAGAGGTACTATGAGAGCCTGACCGAGTACGATATGACAAAGTTGCATATAATTTTCTATCATGCAATGTTTGAACCAGCCATTTTGGCATAGTTTTTGCCTGCTCAATATCAGCTCTCTCAACAACAAGTGCATCATGATCTGCATCAGAAATGGAATGGTTTGCATCATCACATGAAACCTGCAAAGGCTAAGAAGTTGCCTCATTAGGACTAGCACTAGACTATCCACCTATAAAAAGAGGGAGCAAAGTATCATACATGTCTTTGGAGCTAATAGATGTCTCCTTAGTACATGAAAGTAACGGATGAATAACATCTTCCACAAAAACAACATCACGGCTAACTAGAATGTGTTTAGTCTGTGGATGATATAGATGATAGCCTTTGCTTTCAGAGTTGTACCCAACAAAAATACATTTTACTGCTTTATCATCCAATTTTTCACGATGTTGTTCATGCACTAATGCATATGCCAAACAACCAAAAACATGTAGATGAGCAACATATGGCTTGCGACCATGCGAAGCATCATATGGAGTGATAGACAACAACGCTTTAGTGGGACACATATTAAGTACATATACTGCACACATGACTCCCTCAAGCCAGAAACTATGTGGTAAAACCTGACTCTTGACCATATACCTTGCCATCTCCATAAGTGAACTGTTCTTCCGTTTAGCAAATCCATTCTGTTGAGGTGTATATGGCACTGTACACTGATGTTGTATCCCACATTCAGCCAGATATGCATTAAAGTCAGAAGACATATATTCACCTCCTCGATCAGAATGAAGGGTGCCCATTTTACATGCTGACAGATTTTCAGCCAAAAGCAGAAACTATTTGAAGCACAAGCACTTTGGACTTTTCCCTCAATGGATATAGCCATGCATGCCTAGAAAAATCATGGATGAATGTCACGAACTGAAGATAGTTCCCAAAAGAAGATGTCTGCATAGGGCCATAGACACTATGTACAAGCTGCAATTTTTGAGTAGCCTAAACTGAACCATCTTTTGGAAAGGAGGAACACTGAATTTTTCCCAAAATACAACCTTCACATACATGTTTACCAAGTGCCTCAAGTTTGGGAAAAGAGGAAACCATTTAAGATTTCTCCAGGCATAGCAAACTAGCAAAATTCAGATGACCAAAGCATGCATGCCAAAGCTTTGCATCTGACATAGCCTGAGAATCATGTACTAAACATGCCGAATCATTTATAGATCTTTCATAGTCTACGAGCTCATACAGCCCATGATATAAAATGCCAGAAGCAATAATGATATTGCCATTTGATAGATAATGAAATGTACATGTGTCATCAATAAATTCACAACCAAGCCAATCTTGGCTAATGTAGAAACTGATAACAAATTTTTGTTGACCCCTGGCACAAATAAAGCATCTCACAAAGTGAAAGAACTACCATCAACAGTAGTCAAAATGATCTTACCAACTCCCATAATAGGATAAGAGGAGTTGTTGGCACATGTAATAGTATTCCCTATAGAGGCAGGCTCAAGTGAAGAGAAGAAACTGTGCTGCAAGGTAATATGTTTGGTTGCCCCACTATCAAAGTATCAAACATATGAGTCTACTGTAGACATGCATAGCTCATGAGAAGAGGGGTCAAAACTGCAAACCATAGCAAACACCCATTCTTCATCCTGCACAAGATTAGCAGACTCTGTTTTCGATGTAGAGGCCTCTGCAACAACCATTCCGGCCTCTTTCTTCTTTGTGTCTTTTGCAGCCAATTTTGGATAGCTCTTAATGACATGATCATTTTCTTTACAATATTTGCAAAATAATTTCTACTTTTTTATTTCTTCTCATCTTTGTCTTTCTTCTTCGAATGTGCAACACTTGCACATTTTTGCTTACTAGTAGAAGAGCTCTATTTACCTTTGCCCTTCTAACTAGCTAGGAAAGCTTGATCTGCAACATGCATAATACACGTGTTCTACCTAGAATGGTCTTCTTGAAACAAAATAGAAACTAACTCTTCAAATGTTAAGGCATTTGGATTGCCTTTCATCATCAAACAAAGAGTAGAACCGTGATATGAGTCGGGAAGACCATTCAAAACAGTCTGCACAAGTGAACTATCAGGAAGGATTTCATCTACAAAAATCAATTGTTCCTTCAAATCCTTGATCTTTGTCAGAAAATTGTCCATAGAATCATCTTCATTCATGTGCTCCTCTCCAACTATTTTTGGAGGTAAGCAACATGATCCTCATTCCTAGTGTGGTACAATGTGGTAAGTGTACCCCAAGCATCCTTAGCTATTCTGCAAGAGCGAATGTGAGGAATAATGGCATGTTTGATAGACAAAGCTATCAATGCATGTGCCCAAGCATCTCTGCCATCCCAATGAATTTTCTCTCTAGTAGGTGCAACAGAAACAACATCACAAACAGGAATCTGTAGAATATCACCATCTGCATCAACTTCAATACCTATATTTGTAGTACATGTATTTGCAGGTGTAGTAGGACGTCTTTCAACACCTTGCACAATATTCCATAGTCCTTTTGTGACCAATACATAACACATCATATAAGCCCACAATGGGTAATTTGTACCATCCAACTTATCCTCAATAGCCAACATACAAAATACATCAATGCTTTCAGCCATGGCCATTGACTAAAATACCCTGATTTAGGAAAATGACTGTTTGAAGAAGTTGAACAGAACTAGCTTGATGAGTTCTACTAAACTTGTAGCAGACTTTGAGACACTTATATCGGTGAATCGAGATTGGTATATATCTTTGGCACAAAAAGATGAAATAGCGTGCACAAGTGCTACAATAGTGTGTTCAAAGGCCGAAATAAGCTCAGATCGTGATTTCAACACCACATAGCAAAGCTGTTTTGATCTTTAAAACACCCTAAGTATGCTCACCAAATTTTGTGTGATTTTGAGACTACAACCGGAGAGCTGTCAATGACGCCCTAGATGAAGCGACAACCTACTCTGATACCAATTGTTGGAGTTAGATGTCTATGGAAGCATATGAACAACATAAGGAAGAAGAAGAAGCTTGGAGCACAACACACAATACTGAATGTATTACCACTAGAATGTACAAAGATAAGTAGCCCATTAGGGCAATAGGTGTATATACAACCTGAGGGAAAAAAAACCTCCTAAAGAGGGAAAAAAGTGCTCCCGCAGTCCTAGAGTGTTCACACACATCACTACTTAAATATATCAACATGGGGTTCCACCTACTTCTAGCTATACTTTGGAGGTCAATGAACTCCAACACTAGTATCAGAGTAAGGAATTGAAGCTTGAGGAAGCTTGTAACACATTGATGAAGAATTTGAATCTATTGGAGTAGAGGTTCATCATCAACACTACATAAAGGTAGAAGGAGATGGCTAGGAAGCATCTCAAACACCATCCAAGCAAAGAAAGGAGACCAATGTTGGAGTATCCAACATAGCCAAAAAAACCTATTTTGAGCATGTAGCCACTAGCTCCTCTACATGTGATCCCAATCAGATATGGACAAACATAAGAAGAATCAGAGTAGGCTTTGCTACCATTGCCCCAGATTATTATGGAGATCCAAATTCTTCAAGAGGATATGGGGATTATTATGGCCATAACTATGGTCATGGGTATATTGAACCTGAGTTGAGCAAAGTTTTTTACACAAATTTCCCACAATTAAACCAAGCTCAACCTCAATTTAGCCCTACTCAATAGATAGGACTATGAGATAGATACAATGGGAACCATTTCATCAGAGATTGTCTACTTATACAAGTTCTCTGATTTCCAACTATATCATCCAAAAACTTTGTGTAATGATTGTAGGGAGATGCATTTGTTCAAAGACTATCCTCAAAATCTAGATAGGAGCAAACCAACACCTACAATATGGCGATGAATTTTTTCTCTAGATCTAGCAGCGAAGAGGAGGAAGTGGAGGTAGTGTGTGTGCAAGCAATCACTAGAGCACAAGCTAAGGCTCAAAAGAAAGATAAGGGTAAAATTGTGCTTCATTAAAGCAGTTTAGAGAGTGAAGAAGATGATCCAACCAAGGACTCTCAACCCAAAAGGGAGACTAGGAAGAATCAAAGAGGTATGCAAGCCAAGAAATGAGAAAAGAGAGTGACTAAGCTTGAGGAATACATCAAGGTTAAGCAAGATGAGGTAACCAAGAAACAAGAAGAGATCCTTAGAAAGCAAGACAAGATTGGTCATTGCTCACCCTCTAACTGTCAATTTAGAAGGATTGATGAGATCCTCTCATGATAGAGTTAAAGCACAAACATCAATAGAGCATCATGACAAATGTTACCCAAGAGGGGATTTAGAAAAGGAATAAACTTAACATGCATGCCTAAAAAGAATTTCCAAAAAGTAGCTAAAGCCTATCAAAAGGAATATCAAACTTGAGAAAAGGACAAGAAACTTTGAGAAAGGCAAGAACAACTCCAAAGAAAGGAAGAATAATTTCAAAAGATTGTGAAATAATATCAAAGGATGATGAAATCACAACATAGTGTTGTCATTACTCATCACGTCCTACACAAGGTGGCTATCCATGGAGTCTACACTAGTGGAACATAGACGGTTTGAGCGAATTTATCAGTTGCAAGAGAAAGATATCATAAATGAAGCTATTCCATCGGATGAAGGTGAAACAGAAACACTAACAATGAGTATGAGTAGGTATGAAAAAGTGCAAAGAGTGGGTTTGCATCTAGCATCGGGATGATGTGTAGTATTTTCTTTGGTTCTAATGTAAGAGCTTCTGTTTTTGGTAGAGGAGAGGCATCATCTGTGAGGAGTCCATCGTTGAAGCAGAAGTAGTGGACTAGGTAAGCCCCTCATTGATTCGATATTCAACTCATTAGTCCACCTACACCTCCTTGGTTGCATTTATAACCAATAACTTACCTCATTGACATAGATGAATGTATCTAGCATATCCAAAAGTGCTAAACCGTAGTGTATTCAGCTAGAAAAAATAGGAATTCAATATCATGTACAGTCTTTCTATAACTCGTGTAGATCCAAGTATTATATAAAAAAATTGATTAGCAAGGTAGAATTGGTTGTTCGTGTTTAAAGTAACTCAAGGGAAGGGAAAAATGAAATTGGAACATGTCAGACTTGAGTTCTATGATGCACTGATGGTGTTGCATCAGAAGTTCTACTAGGAGATACTGAGAAACTATGAGTTGTTTGTACAGTTTGCTAGAACTTTTGCATTTGAAAACTGCACCATTGCTAAGACATCGGCAAATCTAGCTATGTACCAAGTGGCATGGGCTATAGCTATAGAAGCATCTATTGAAAGATGCAGGAAGATGGGTCCATTGCAATTGAAGATGCAAAGGTTTTATAGCTTTTTGAATGATGATGCTTCACCAATTTAGAGCCTCTAGATGCCAAGTTACATGTTCCACAGGGCATGGTAGTTTCTACCATTAGGCAAGTGGAGGGTACTAAGATTATATGTACCTTAGAATTGTTCATTGATAATGAAAATATTAAGTTATAGGGTCAATCTTGCTTTGGATCAAGCCAAGCTATCGAAGGTAGTTGAGTCAAAAGTGACTATAGTAGTCATTGAGATGAGAAAAAAGTTACAAGCATCTCTAGAGGAATTGAAATGGGATGTGGGAATGTCTCCTGAGAGGAGGATTCAATTAGAGATGCAAATTCAGACATAAACTCTTAATTTGGAGTTGTTAGGGGTTGAATCAATTGCGAACGACAAAGTGCCTTAATTAGAGGAAATATTTAGCTTTATTGACATTGGTTGGAGGATTTTTTAAACGTTGGATACTAATTACCTGGATTGTTACATACATAGGTTGAATACAAGTTGCATGAGGATTGCCTCGTGTTGGGAAAGATGGATGGACACCTCAAGAAATGAGTTGGTACTTCTAATCCCTACTCTGTACTAGCCCTATATTACTTCAGAGTTGGGTTTTAGGCCCTTTTATCTTTCCAATGACACTAAATAAGTACCTATGTACTTTGGAGATGATGAATGTAATGATTGATCCAAAACAAATAACTTCACAAGTCACAATTCGTAAAAAACTTGCTATTTTGGTTCACATGCCTGCTAGTTCTTAAGCTCAATGCTCCCAATAGAGTAGCAATTAGAAAAATTACTTCTGAGGATATCTAATTATCTTAAAGATATAATGATTCCAAGTGGAATCAGTTAAAATGATTGACTATACATAGAGCAATCAATTTAGCAAGTAAAACATTACCCCATAGTTTTTACGAGATATGTAGAGAAAGACGAGTGACTGCTTCTATATGCTTTTCTCCCAATTGCCTAAATGAAATGCCTTCAAAATTTGTCAGGTTTTAGTTGACTTAGATCTTGTTCCAATGAGCTATAGAAGATTGAAAATGGTGTAGAGCTCACTGAGATATGAGCAAGACAAGTTCATTGTTTTGAGTGACAATGATAGAGATGAATGTAGATGTAATCATAAATGTAAATTTGTATTATGTAACAATGTTATATATGATCATTGGCATGAATATGATGTCCAATTATGGTGATAGGAGTATGCAATAGTGTGAGCCTCTCAATTACATCAAATGCTCAACTCTAAGCTCAATAATGGGGGCACAATGGCCGCAATACTACAAGTCTCTTTTATAGACCTTTTCAAAGTTTGAATTTTGAAATTCAAATAGATGCTCTACCTAAAAGTACTCCTCTAAGTTAGGAGTGAATTTAACAAGCAAGATTCGTAGCTTTTAGATCTCCAAACTCCACGAGATATGTGGGCTTACAATATTCTCTCAAGTCAAAAACCTTTTACAATGGTTAATGGTAAAAAACCATAAGCAATGGTTCATGTGGTTCTTCAAACAAATGCACATAGCTTCTTCCAATGCCTAGCCAAGTGTGAGGGCTTGGCACTTGCACCAACAACTCCCTCTCAAGCCAAACATCTTGGCTTGTTCTTGTTCATTAATCCTCTTGAATGTCGTGCAATCCAATCATAGCTTTAAACCTGCAAAGTTTAGTACCATCAAGTGCTTTGGTCATGATAAGTATGAACATTGCATATTATTGGATACATATGCCAACTGAATTTTCTTGCTCAATAGCTTCTCTCTCACATAGTGATAGGGGACTTCTATATGCTTGGTCCTAGCATGATAGATAGGATTTGTTGCAATATGTAAAGAACTTGTATTGTCACCAAAAATCATTGGTGAGTTAGAATGTAGTCCCAAATCTTAATATAGAAATCTGATCCATATGGCTTCTTGTGTAGGATTGGCTAATCCTCTATATTCTCCCTCTATTGAAGATAAAGCAACAATAGGTTTCTTCTTGGAAGACCATGAAATGGGCTTATCACCTGCAAATGAAAGATAACCTAAGGTACTCCTCCTATCATCCTTACAACCTACCTAATCTGCATCTGAATAAAGTTTGATGTCCAGATCTGAAGTATATGGAAAGTATAAACCTTGATTTTGAGTACCCTTGAGGTACTTCAAAATTCTATTGGCAGCTTCCAAGTGAGCTGCTCTAGGTTTGTGCATAAATTGACTTAAGACATTTACTCCATAAGCAATGTCAATCCTTGTCAATGTAGCAAAGTTTAGCCTTCCTACTATGCTTTGATATCCTATAATATTTTCAAGTACATCACCTTCATGAGCACTTAGTTTTTTATTTACCTCCATAGGAGTGCTAGCTATCTTGGCATTCTCCAAGTGAAACTTCTTCAACATGTCCTTGACATATTTTCTTTGAGTAATGTAAATTCTAGAATTTGTATAGACCAACTCAAGTCTAAGAAAATACTTTAGTGACCCTAGATCATTGATTTTGAATTCCTACATCTTTTGGTTCTTGATCTGCTTGATGCCATTGGCATCACTACCTATAAGTATGATATCATCAACATACACACATAGGTATATCACCTCTAAATTACTTCTCTTGACAAACAGAGAAGTATCTGCTTTGCTCATGATGAATCCTTGGTCTTGAAGATAGGTAGTCAACCTATGATTCCATGCCCTAGGTGCGTGCTTCAATCCATACAAAGCTTTGTTCGATTTGCACACATAATTTACCTTGCTTGGATCTTCATAGCCAGGAGGTTGAGACATGTAAACCTCCTTTGAAATCCAGCCATTAAGAAAAACATTTTTCAAAAGTCTCTTGATTCACTTGAATTTGATTTGGAAAACTAGAAGCTTAATTATCCCAAACATCTAACTTGCATGTTTGTACTATGGTTCACTCGCAACCAACATTTATGTGATTTTTTCACCCGAATGGAGGACTAATTTGTCCTAATAGGCTTAAAAATCCTATGTGAAATGTAAGAGAAAGTTTGCCATTTACTTTTGTTCAACCTTACTTTAACTTGACCAAGTCAAATCCAAAATGAAAATTGTCCGACTTAAGACACTTTTCTCAAAATCTTTAGTCGTACGTTCTTGGGAATTGTCAATCTTATGAGAAATTCCCAAGTTGTCTTTTCTAGAGTGTACTGGACTCTATGAAATTCAATAGCATTATGCTATGTAACTTGAAGAAAAATCAAATGAATAAATCAAGTTATGTTTAGGATCTTTTAAAGATTGAATGGGTTCTTGTACATAACATCTATTTGGGATGTTAAACTTAGTTATGTGCTTCCAACCAACTAACCCTAGACTTTTGCGAAAAGAACAAAATACTATATCTAAGTCAAATATGAAAGATTTGGAAAGCAGAAAGAAAGAACTAAAACTCTGTGCAACCAATTCAAAGTTCTAAGATAATTGAACTTAAACATCATTTCACCACAAGATACTAGTGTGGTGAGAAAACATCAGTGTGTCAACCCACCGAGATTCCATTGATGAGTTGTTTACTCAAAACACTATTGCTTCAATTGATACTAAGTTAATATTTCCTTTATTGAATCTCTTTATTACTTCCTTTCTTGGAATGCAATTCTTGTGCATTACTATCCAAGAGATTAATGCCACCAAGTTGCATTGTCAATTGGTTGTTTTAAATTTAACTTAGTCTTTCCAACCTTAGTTGAAAGGATCATTTCGAAGTCCTATTTCTAACACTTTATCCTAAAGTGTTCCATACTTCAAATAACATCATGCTTTTACATATTTTAATTATAAGTGAAGGTCATGGAAGTTAACTACTTCGTGTTCTTATTACTTATTTGATAGTGAAGTATCTTCTAAAACGCTTTATCTTGAAGTTTGTTGTCAAAAAATCTATCTTGCAGTATCTTCTAAGCTCATGTTTTTATCTTGTTTGAATTTAACTTAGAGAACTTTGGAAAATTTCCTAAAGATCCATCCTACTTGGATGCAAGCAAAATACACAAAAAGGTGTGAAATCTTTTTTTTTCATGACTCTCTAAGTATTGCCTTAGCTTAAAGTCATCATAAATTTTATAAGTTTGGCACTACCCATGTATTCTTGCCTATCAAGTTACTAAAAAAGACATCTATCATACTTAATGCAACTCTTCATTAAGTATTTCATACCTAAGTATCACTGTGGGGAAGAATCTACTAGTTACTTGAGTTGCAAGATTCTAGCTAGCATAAATTTGCAACTAACTAGTTTTTCATCTTTCTAAATGTCAAACTTGGGCTTTTAACAAGTAAGCTAACTACTATGAAAATACATTCATTTAACTACTTAGCAAACAATTATACCCTTATGCAAATGATATGCTTGCATGCATGTGTTGGCATGTTTTTTCATGCGTTAGACTAACTCAAGCATTGCTCGTGCTTGCCATGCATGCACTTCATGCATTTATGCTCAAACATACTACTCATGCTTCCTTTAAAGATATAAACATATTAGTGCACATGCTTGAGTGCATCAAGAAACCTTTTTAATAATAAGGAATGCTAAATGGGCAAGCATAGATGTATTGGAAAATGCATCAAGCACAAAGAAAACTTGCATGCATCCAAAAGCTCATGCATGGAAATGAATGATTGTTTGTGCATTTCTCATTCCAAAAGAATGAATTGTAGGATATTTTAACTCACAACCTTTTGTTTAGTAGTGTGATGGGCTAACCACTTGCCCCAAAAGCCATGGTTGAGGATTACTTCCTAATCCTCCCTCTTAGGGTGTAGTTCAACCATCTTCTATCTATCAAGGTTGTGGTTCAATAGTCTCTTACTTATCACTTTACTACGTATATCACGAAATCTATCACTCCATATGAGCCTTGGCATGGTTGCAAACCATTTGTTTCTCATCTATGTGTCTTTGGTTGTCTGGCATATGCATTAGTTCCTAAAAAAAAAATGTAAAAATTTGAATGATAAAAAGTAGTGAAGTGTATTTCTATTGGGTAGAGTTCTGAAAGCAAATGCCATAGTCTATATCATCCATAGAATAAATGCATTTTGGTTAGTCACAATGTTGTCTTTGTGGAAGATGCAATTCAGCCCTTACTTTCATGTACCAAGGAGACATCTGTTAGCTTCAAGGATGTAGATGACACTTTTTTGCCTCTTTTCATGGGTTGATAGTCATGTGCTAGTGAGAATGAGGCACGTTCTTAGCTTTTATCACTAGAGAATTCCATTTATGATGAAAATTTTGTTAGAGGTTGAGGTCTACAAAAGCACGCAAACAACACAAGGAAGAAGAAGAAGCTTAGAGCACAACACACAATACCGACCGTATTACCAAGACAATATACAAAGATAAGTGGCCCGTTAGGTTTATAGTCAAGGGGGGGGGACCTCCTAAAGAGGGAAAAAAGTGCCTTGACAGTCCTAGTGTGTTCACACACATAATTACCTAAATATATCAACAAATACCCCCTTGGAGTAATGTGATGAACAAGGAGCAAGCACTCATGTACAAAAAAGTTCCAAGCTATGTGTAATCAATCCACAAAAGGAAGTAGGCCCAAAGCTTTGTGCAAAGCTTAAAACGTCTCCCTAGGGAGAGCCTTTATGAAAAGCTCTGCAATGTTCTCCTGTGTGGGCACATATGCCAAACTAATATCTCCAACAGAGAACCACTTTGTGACATAATGATAGTGCACCTCAATATACTTAGTGTGAGTATGGAACACAAGGTTCCTCATAACTTCCAATGTGATCTAAGTGTTAGTGAAGATGGTGGCGCCACAAAACTGACCAACACCCAAATCAACCATAAGTCATGTGAGCCACACACACTCAATAGTCGTTGTGAAAGCTACCCTATACTCACCCTCATAACTAGAAGTGGCCACACTAGTTGCTTCTTATGCAACCAAGATATGCATGAGCTACCAAGCATGAAGCAAAAGGCACTCATGGACACATGAGTGTCATAGCAACCAACTGATTCAAAGTAAAAAGAAAGCATGTAAATCTGGGGTAGTGATCCCCCCTTGGGATAAAACAATCCAAGTAGTCGAATGCCACTGAAGTAGTGAAAGATGCACTTAACCACTTGCCAATGCTTGACATGTGAGCAATGCATAAATCTGCTAATCTGCAAACTAAATATATGACCGAGTAATGCATAAGTAAATCAAGCATCCAATAGCCTACTGATAGAGAACAACATCATATGCATCTCTAGCATAATGAAGAGTCAACCATAAACTTGTTTATATTGGAGTGGCAATAGGTTTGTAGTCTTCAAGGCCAAAACGATGCAATATTGTGTCAACATATTTGGTTTGACAAAAATCTATTCCACCATCAACTTGCATAAACTGAATGACCAAAATCTGACATCTCAAATGAGGCATGCAAATCAGCCTTAAAATCAGCAATATGCTTCTCATTAGGACCAGTGAGCAACATGTCATCAACATAGACAACAATAATCAGAAGTACATCATTTGCTCACTTAACATATAAGGTGCTCTCAGTTGGACTGTTCTTGTTGATATATTTAGGTAGTGATGTGTGTGAACATACTAGGACCACCGGGGCACTTTTTTCCCTCTTTAGGAGGTTTTTTTCCCCCGGCTTGTATATACGCCTATTGCCCTAATGGGCTACTTATCTTTGTACATTCTCTAGTAATACATTCAGTATTGTGTGTTTGTGCTCCAAGCTTCTTCTTCTTCCTTGTGCTGTTCGCGTGCTTCCGCAGACGTCTAACTCCAACAATTGGTATCAGAGCAGGTCGTCGCTTCATCTAGGGCGCCGTCGACACTCCTCCGTTTGCAGTCACAGAATCGCACAAATTTTGGTGAGCATACTCAACATGTTTCCGAGATCAAAACAGCTTTGCTGTGTGGTGCCGAAATCGCGATCTGAGCTCGTTTCGGCCTCCGAATGCACTATCACAGCGCTTGTGCAGGCTATTTCGTCTTTTTGTGCCAAAGGTATATACAAGTTTCTGTTCGCCACTTTAAGCGTCTCGAAGTCTGCTACAGGTCTAGCAGAACTCATCTGGGCAGTTCTGTTCAACTTTTTGAGATACAGTCAATTTTCTACATCAAGGTATTTTAGTCACCGGCCATGGCTGAAAGCAGTGATGTATTCCGTATGTTGGCTGTTGAGGATAAGTTGGATGGTACCAACTACCCATTATGGGCTTATATGATGCGACATGTTTTGGTTGAAAAAGGATTGTGGAACATTGTGCAGGGTGTTGAAAGACGTCCTGTTACACCTGTAACGACAGGTACTACAATACAGGTGCTTGAGCTGATGAAGATGGTGTCGAAGATGATATTGTGCAGATTCCTGTTCGTGCTGCTGTTTCTGTTGCACCTACTGTAGAGCAGATTCGTTGGGATAGCACAGATGCCCAGGCACATGCATTGATAGCTTTGTCTGTCAAACGTGCCATTATTCCTCATATTCGCTCTTGCAGAATAGCTAAGGATGCTTGGGATACACTTACCACATTGTACCAAGCTAGGAATGAGGCTCGTGTTGCTTACCTCCGAAAACAGTTGGAGAGTGAGCACATGAATGAAGGTGATTCTATGGACAGTTTCCTAACAAAGATCAAAGATTTGAAGTAACAATTGATTTCTGTTGATGAGGTTATACCAGATAGCTCACTTGTGCAGACCATTCTGAATGGTCTTCCTGATTCATATCAGAGTTTTGCTTCTACTCTTCGGTTGATGATGAAAGGCAATCCGAATGCCTTATCATTTGAGGAGTTAGTCTCTGTTCTGTTGCAGGAAGATCAGTCCGGGCAGAACAGGTCCATTATGCGTGTTGTAGATCAAGCTTTCCTGGCTAGTCAAAAGGGCAAAGGAAAATGGAGCTCTTCTACTAGTAAGCAGAAATCTGCAAATGCTGCACATTGGAAAGAACCAGGATAGAGATGAGAAGAAATCAGAAAAGCAGAAATTGTTTTGCAAGTATTGTAAAGGGAATGATCATATCATAAAGAACTGTCGAAAACTGGCTGCAAAATAGGCAAAGAAAAAGGAGGCTGGAATGGTTGTTGCAGAAGCCTCTACACCAAAAACAGAGTCTGCTGATCTTGTGCAGGAAGAAGAATGGGCGTTTACTACTATTTGCAATTTTGACCCATCTTCTCATGAGCAGTGCATGTCTGCAGTGGACTCAGATGTTTGGTACTTTGACAGTGGGGCAACCAAACATATTACCTCGCAGCGCAGTTTCTTCTCTTCACTCGAGCCTGCCCCTACAGGGAATACTGTCACATGCGCCAACAACTCCTCTTATCCTGTTATGGGAGTTGGTAAGATCATTCTGACTACTGCTGATGGTAGTTCTTTCACCTTGTCAGATGCTTTTTTTGTGCCAGGGATCAAGAAGAATTTGTTATCAGTTTCTGCATTAGCCAAGATTGGCTTGGTTGTGAAATTTGTTGATGACAGATGTACAGTTCATGATCTGTCAAATGGCGATGTTATTATTGCTTCTGGCATTTTATGTCGTGGGCTGTATAAGCTTATAGACTATGAAAGATCTGAAAATGATTTGGCATGTGCAGTAAATGATTCTCAGGCTATGTCAGATGCAAAGCTTTGGCATGCACGCTTTGGTCATCTAAATTTTGCTAGTTTGCTACGCCTGCAGAAATCTGAAATGGTTTCCTCGTTGCCCAAACTTGAGGCACCTGGAAAACATGTTTGTGAAGGCTGTATTTTGGGCAAAATGCAGCGTTCATCCTTTCCAAAATATGGTTCAGTTTGGGCTACGCAGAAATTGCAGCTTGTACATAGTGATGTATGTGGTCCTATGCAAACACCCTCTTTTGGGAATTACCTTTACTTCGTGACTTTCATTGATGATTTTTCCAGGCATGCATGGGTATATCCACTCAAAGCAAAGTCCGAAGTGTTCATGTGCTTTAAACAGTTTTTGGTTTTGGCTGAAAATCTGTCAGCATGTAAAATGGGCACCCTCCATTCTGATCGAGGGGGGGAATATATGTCTTCTGATTTTAATGCATTTCTAGCTGAACGTGGGATAAAACACCAGTGTACAGTGCCGTATACACCTCAACAGAATGGAGTTGCTGAACGGAAGAACAGTTCACTCATGGAGATGGCGAGGTGTATGGTGAAGAGTCAGGCTTTACCACATAGTTTCTGGCTTGAGGCTGTCATGTGTGCAGCATATGTACTGAACAGGTGTCCCACTAAAGCGTTGCAGTCTATCACTCCATATGAGGCTTGGCATGACCGCAAGCCATCTGTTGCTCATCTGCGTGTTTTTGGTTGTTTGGCATATGCATTAGTGCCTGAACAACATCGAAGAAAATTGGATGATAAGGCAGTAAAATGTATTTTTGTTGGGTACAGTTCTGACAGTAAAGGCTATCGTCTGTATCATCCACATACTAAACGCATTCTGGTTAGCTATGATGTTGTCTTTGTGGAAGATGCTATTCAGCCATTGCTTTCATGTACTAAGGAGACATCTGTTAGCTCCAAAGACATGTATGATACCTTGATGCCTCTTTTTACAGGTGGACAGTCTAGTGCTGGTCCTAATGAGGCAACTTCTCAGCCTTTGCAGGTTTCATATGATGATGCAGATCATTCTATTTCTGATGCAGATTTACATGATGCACTTGTTGATGAGAGAGCTGATATTGAGCAGGCAAAAACTATGTCAAAATGGCTGGTGCAGACTTTGAGTGACAACAAATTAGATGCACCTTTGTCATATCGTACTCGTTCAGGCTCTCATAGTGCCTCCTTTGCATCAGATTGCTATGATATGGCTGCGTCAAGTCTCTATGATGAGAATGAGCCTATTTCTTTTGATGAAGCATAGAATTCAAAAAATTGGATGGCTACCATGCAATCTGAATATGATGCTATAATGAAGAATGGTACATGGTCTTTATGTGACTTGCCTCCTGGCAAGAAGGCCATTGGCACTAAGTGGGTATACAAGCTGAAGCGTAAACCTGATGGTACACTTGACAGGTACAAGGCTAGGCTTGTTGCAAAGGGTTATGCACAGGAAAGAGGCATTGATTTTGATGAGACCTTTGCACCTACATGCCGTATGACTACTGTTCAGAGCATTTGTGCACTTGCAACCCATCATGGTTGGAATGTACATTAGTTGGACATTAAAGCAGCATTTTTGAATGGTGACTTGCATGAAGAAGTGTATGTTTTTCAGCCCCGAGGCTTTGTGCAGAAAGGGCATGAAAACCAGGTGTGCAGGTTAAAGAAGGCATTATATGGTTTAAAGCAAGCACCACGTGCTTGGTATGAGAAGATACATGCCTATCTGGTTGCACATGGTTTTGTGAACAGTCCAACTGAAAGCACCTTATATGTTAAGCATGCTCATGATGTGCTTCTGATCATTGTTGTCTATGTTGATGACATGCTGCTCACTGGTCCTACTGAGAAGCATATTGCTGATTTCAAGGCTGATTTGCATGCCTCATTTGAGATGTCTGATTTGGGGCATTTGCATCACTATCTGGGCATTCAGTTTATGCAAGTTGATGGTGGAATGGCTTTGTGTCAAACGAAATATATTGACACATTATTGCAGCGTTTTGGCCTTGAAGACTGTAAGCCTATTGCCACTCCTATGGAGACAGGTTTACAATTGAGTCTTCATGATGTTGGAGATGCATTTGATGTTGTTCTCTATCAGCAGGCTGTTGGATGCTTGATTTACTTATGCATTACTTGGCCAGATATTCAGTTTGCAGTCTCACAGATGAGCAGGTTTATGCATTGCCCAGGAGTCACACATTGGAAGGCGGTTAAGCGCATCTTTCGCTACTTGAGTGGTACTCGGCTACTTGGGCTGTTTTATCCCAAGGGGGGATCACTACCGCCAGATTTGCATGCTTTTTCTGACTCTGATTGGGCTTGTTGCTATGACACTCGTGTGTCCACCAGTGGTTTTTGCTTCATGCTTGGTAGCTCATGTATATCTTGGTTGAGCAAGAAGCAGCCTACTGTGGCCACTTCCAGTTGTGAGGCTGAGTATAGGGAAGCTTTCACAGCGACTCTTGAGTGTGTGTGGCTCAGACGCCTTATGGCTGATTTGGGTGTTGGCCAGTCTTTTGCCACCACCATCTTCACTGACAGGCAGAGCACATTGGCAGTTGCGAGGAACCCTGTGTTCCATGCTCGCACTAAGCACATTGAGGTGCATTATCACTATGTCAGGGAGAGGTTCTCTGCTGGGGAGATCAGCTTGGCATATGTGCCCACGCAGGAGAACATTGCAGACCTTTTCACGAAGGCTCTGCCTAGGGAGAAGTTGAAGCTTTCCGCAAAGCTTTGGGCTTACTTCCTTTTGTGGAGTGATTTCCACATAGCTTGGCACTTCCTTATACATGAGTGCCAACTCCTTGTTCACCGCATCACTCCCAAGGGGGATTTGTTGATATATTTAGGTAGTGATGTGTGTGAACACACTAGGACCGCCGGGGCACTTTTTTCCCTCTTTAGGAGGTTTTTTTCCCCCATCTTGTATATACGCCTATTGCCCTAATGGGCTACTTATCTTTGTACATTCTCTAGTAATACATTTAGTATTGTGTGTTTGTGCTCCAAGCTTCTTCTTCTTCCTTGTGCTGTCCGCGTGCTTTCGCAGATGTCTAACTCCAACAGTTCTCAAAACCATGTGCAACCAAGTAGGCATGTATCTTTTTATACCAAGCACGAGGTGATTTCTTCAAACAATATAATGCCTTTTTTCAACCTGCACACTTTGTTTTCATGCCCTTTCTATACAAAACCATGAGGTTGAAAAACATACACTTCTTCATGCAAGTCACCATTCAAAAATGTTGTTTTAATGTCCAACTGATTTACATTCCCACCATGATGAGTTGTAAGTTTTACAGATGCTATGAACAGTAGTCATTCGGCATGTAGGAGTGAAGGTCTCGTCAAAATCAATGCCTCTTTCTTGAGCATAACCTTTTGCAACAAGCCTAGCCTTGTACTTGTCAACTCTTCCATCAAGTTTAGGCTTTAGCTTGTATACCCACTTAGAGCCAATGGTCTGCTTGGTAAGAGGCAAGCCACATAAAGTCCAGGTACCATTTTTCATAATAGCATCACATTCTGATTGCATAGTAACAATCTAATTTTTTGAATTTGTGTTTCATCATACGAAACAACCTCATTCTCATCACAAAGATTAGAGGCAACCATAGCATAGCAATGTGATGCAAAAGAAGCACTATGAGAGCCTAAACGAGTACGATCTGACAGAGGTGCATATATTTTGTTGTCTCGCAAAGTCTACACCAGCCATTTAGGCATAGTTTTTGCCTTCTGCATGTCAAAGCTGTCATCAACAAGTGCATCATGTAAATCTGTATAAAAAATGGAATGATCTACATCATCATTTGGAACCTATGAAGGCTGAAAAATTGCCTCATTTGGACTGACACTAGACTGTCCACCTATAAAAAGAGGTAGCAAAGTGTCATACACATCTTTGGAGCTAACTAATGTCTCCTTAATACATGAAAGTAATGGCTGAATAGCATCTTCCATAAAAACAACATCACAACTAACCAAAATGTGTGTCATCTATGGACGATACAGAGCATACCCTTTTCTTTGAGAATTGTACCCAACAAAAATACATTTCACTGCTTTATCATCCAATTTCCTATGTTGTTTTTCATGCAATAATGCATATATCAAACAATCAAAGACATGGAGGTGAGAAACAGATGGCTTTCCACCATGCTAAGCCTCATATGGAGTGATAGACTACACTGCTTTAGTGGGACACCTTTTAAGTACTTATGTTACACACATAACAACGTCAAGCCATAAACTATGTGGTAAAGCCTCACTCTTGACCATACACCTTGCCGTCTCCATGAGTGACATGTTCTTCCTTTCAGCAACTCCATTTTGTTGAGGTGTATATGGCATTTTACATGTTTTTTAATCCCATGTTCAACTAGAAATGCATTAAAATCAAAATACATATATTCCCCCCTCGATCAGAATGGAGGGTGCCCATTTTACATGCTGATAGATTTTCATCCAAAACTAGAAACTGTTCAAAGCACATAAACACTTCAGACCTTGCTTTATAATGGATGTACCCATGCATGCCTAGAAAAATCATCAATGAAAGTCATGAAGTAAAGATAGTTCCCAAAAGAAGAAGTTTGCATAGGACCACAAACATTACTGTGAACAAGCTGCAATATCTAAGTAGCTCGTATTGAACAATCTTTTGGGAAGGAGGAATACTGAATTTTTACCAAATTACAGCCTTCACAGACATGTTTACCAAGTGCCTCAAGTTTGAGAAAAGAGGACACCATTTCGGATTTCTATAGGGATATCAAACTAGCTAAATTCAAATTACCAAAGCATGCATGCCAAAGCTTTGCATCTAACATAGCCTAAGAATCTTGAACTACACATGTTGAATCATTCATAGATTTCACATAATCTATGAGCTTATACAACCCATGACATAAAATGCCAAAAGCAATAATGATGTCAGCATTTGACAGATCATGAACGCTACACCTATCATCAAGAAATTTCACAACCAAGCCGATCTTGGATAATGCTGAAATTGATAATAGAATTTTTGTGATCCTTGACATAAATAAAGCATCCAACAATGTAAAAGAACTACCATCAGTAGTAATCAGAATGATTTTACCATCTCCCATGATAGGATAAGAGGAGTTGTTGGTGCATGTGATAGTATTCCTTATAGGGGTAGGCTCAAGTGAAATGAAGAAACTACGCTACGAGGTAATATGTTTGGTTGCCCCACTATCAAAGTACCAAACATCTAAGTCTACTGCATACATACATTGTTCATGGGAAGAGAGGTCATAACTACAAACACTAGTAAATGCCCATTCTTCATTTTACACAAGATTAGCAGACTCTGTTTTGGGCGTAGAGGCCTTTGCAACAACCATTCCAACATCTTTCTTGTTTGCCTCTTTTGCTACCAATTTTGGACAAATCTTTATGACATGATCATTTCCTTTACAGTATTTGCAAAACAATTTATGCTTTTCTGTTTTCTTCTCATCTCTGTCATCCTTCTTTGATTGTCCAGAATTAGCAGATCTCTGCTTACTACTAGATGAGCTCCATTTACCTTTCCCCTTCTGACTAGCCAAGAAAGCTTAATTTGCAACACACATAATGGGCTTGTTCTGCCTATACTAATCTTCCTACAACAAAACTAAGGCTAACTGCTCAAATGTTAAGGCATTTGGATTTCCTTTCATCATCAATCAAAGAGTAGAAACAAAACCCTGATATGAATCTGGAAGACAATTCAAAACAGTCTGTACAAGTGAATTGTCAAAAAAAACTCCATCAACAAAAAATATCTACTCCTTCAAATCTTTGATCTTTGTCAAAAAATTGTTCATGGAATCTCATTCATTCATGTGCTGAATGTAAGCAACACGAGCCTTATTTCTTGCCTGGTGTAAAGTGGTATGCCAATCATCCTTTGTTGTTTTGTAGGAGTGAATGTGAGGAATAATGGAGCGTTTGAAAGACAAGGCTATCAATGCATTTTCCTGAGCATCTCTACCATCCTAATGAAGTTTCTCTATAGTAGGTGCAACAAGAACTGCAACATGAATAGGAACCTGAAGAATATTACCATCTTCAATGCCATCTACATTAGCTTCAATAACTATATTTGTAGGTGTAATAGGATGTTTTTCAACACCCTACATAATTTTCCTCATTCCTTTTGCAACCAATACATGAAGCATCATATAAGCCCATAATGGGTAACTAGTACTAGCCAACTTATCCTCAACAAGCAACATATAGAATACATCACTACTTTTAGCCATGGCCACTGACTAAAATACCCTGATGTAGAAAAATGAATGTATCTCAAAAAGTTGAACAGAACTACCCTATTGAGTTTTGCTAAACATGTAGCACACTTTGAGGAGCTTATATTCGAGAACTGAAACATGTATATATCTTTGGCACAAAAAGATGAAATTGCTTGTGCAAGAACTATGATAGTGTGTTTAGAGGCCAAAAGGAGCTTAGATCCTGATTTCAACACCAGAGAGCGAAGCATTTTTGAAGTACTAATCACCCTGAGTATGCTCACTAATTTTTGTGCGATTTTGAGATTGTGATGGGAGGGATGTCAAGGATGCCTTAGATGAAGCGACAACTTGCTCAAATACCAATTGTTGGAGTTTGAGGTCTGTGAAAGCACATGAACATCACAAGGAAGAAGAAGAAGAATCTTGGAGAACAACACAAAATACTGAATATATTACCAAGAGAATGTACAAAGATAAGTGACCCATTAGGGTTATAGGCATATATACAAGCCGGGGGGGGGGGGAAACCACCTCCTAAAGAGGGAAAAAAGTTCCCCGATAGTCCTAGTGTATTCACACACATCACTACCTAAATATATCAATAAATTTATACAATGCACTTGTTGATGAGAGGATTGACATAGAAGCGGTAAAAAATATGCCTAAATGATTGGCACATACTTTAAGGGATAGCAAATTAGATGCACCTTTGCCATACCATACTTGTTCAGCCTCTCATAGTGCTTCCTTTGCATTAGATTGTTTTGTGATGACTACCTCTAGTCTTTGTGATGTGAACAAGCATGTTTCTTTTGATGAAGCATATGATTCAAAAAATTGGATGGTTGCTATACAATTAGAACATGATGCTATGCTTGGTGGAACAGTTGACACATATAAGGCCACACTTGTTGCCAAAGGATATGCTCAAGAGAGAGGCACTAAAATTTGATGTGACTTTACTCCCACTTGTCATATGACCACTGTTTGTAGCGTTTGTGCACTCATAGATCATCATGGTTGGAATGTACTTCATTTGGACATTAAAGCAGTGTTTCTAAATGGTGATTTACATGAAGAGTGTATGTATTTGAGCCCCATGGTTTTGTGTGAAAAGAGAATGGAAACAAATTATGTAGGTTGAAAAAGGCATAATATGGTTTAAATCAAGAACCACATGCTTGGTATTAGAAGATATATGCCTACTTGCAAGAAAATGGTTTTGAGAACACTCCAATTGAGAGCACATTATATGTTAATCATGTAGATGTACTTCTTGTCAGTATTGTATTGGTTGATTGTATGATACTCACTGGTCCTAATGAGAAGCATATTGATGAATTCAATGGTGATTTTCATGCCTCTTTTGAGATGTTAGATTTGGGTCATTTGCATCATTATTTGGGCATTCATTTTAATATGCAAGTTGATGGAGGAATAGCTTTATGTTAGAAAAAATATATTGACACATTATTATAGTGTTTTGGCCTTGAAGATTGCAAACTTTTGCCACTCCCATAGAAGCATCTTTATAATTGAGTCTTCATGATGTCAGAGATGCATTTGATGTTGTTCTCTATCAGTAGGTTGTTTGATGTTTGATTTATTTATGCATAACTCAGCCTAATATTTATTTGTGAGAAACCTTGTGTTCCATGTTCACACAAAGCACACTGAGGTGCACTATGATTATCTCAAAAAGAGTTTCTTTATTGGAAAGATCAATTCATCCTATGTGCCCACATAGGATAATGTTTTTGACCTTTTCACAAAGGCTCTGACTAGGGAGAAGTTTTAAGATTTCCACAAAGATTTAAGCTTAATTCCTTTTGTTGATTGATTTCTTTCCACATATCTTGGAACTTCCTTATACATGAGTCCTATCTTCTTGTTCACCATATCAATCCTAGGGGGGATTTGCTGAAATATTTTGGTAGTGATGTGTAAGAACACACTTAGGACCACCAAGGCATTTTTTCCCTTATTTGGAGGTTTCTTCCCTAGCATGTATGTATTCCTATAACCCTAAGTTTGTACATTCACTTGGTAATACATTCGTTGTTGTGTTGTTCTCCAAGTTTCTTCTTGCTCCTTGTGTTGTTCATGTGCTTCGACAGACCTCGAACTCCAATGTATGGAACATCTTATAAGTGAGGGGGTGGACTTATATAGTGGGACTCCTCTTAGTTCCACTTTTTACAGTATCAAAAAAATAACACAAATGTAAGGAAATTGAAAGAGTTGTTGAAAATTTTCTCTGGAAATTTATTTTTTCTACTCTTAAAGTCATACATGAGTCCAAAGAATGAAAATACTTATGTCCCAAAATTCCTCAAAACTTCTCTATCTTCAAGTCCAATTGTAACTACAATTTATGTGTGCCAACATAGCTCTAACCAAGGAATTAGTTGATAAGAATTATAGGCTTGTTCACTTCTGAAGGATTCATATCCACCCAAAGATACAAGCTTAGAAGAGAAGGTCTCCAATGCTAGATGTTGATGACATCATTACAATAGTTATAAATGAAATACAAATAAACGAGAGATAAGCAAGTTAAGGAACTAAAAATTGGAACATAAATACTTAATAGATGTACAGAAGAACAAATCAAAGTAATAAGAACCAATGCATATTTTTATCATTACATTTAAAATCTTATGCTCACAATAGTTGAACATCCTTCTAGATCAATTGCTCAACAATGTAAGAACTATTACAAAAACTTAATGACCATAGGCCATCTAAGAGACTCAAAAGGACTATAAGAAAAAGGGCACTAATGACAAAAATTGATAGCAGCAAAAACGAACTAAGGATCAAATATTAGAAAAATTGAACACTTGGCATCTACCACTAATTACAAGCCCCATATAGAGAAACGAAAAGTTTTGGTCCTTGAGTTGATCAAAATTTTTTATATAATACCAGTAATGTGGTTACTATTTCATTGACTCCATTTGAGTATCTCCATAGACTCAAGAAAAATTATATACATTGTTATCATTTGATGTCAAGCCTATAGAGAGTTTATCAAACACTAATAGAAGTCCTAAAATGCCACTGACCTAGATTACCTCATTATCTCCAATGTCCACCGTTTACTTCAAATTTCACATACACCTTTACAAGAGACCACTAGTGTGGTCATTCCATTAAAACCATACATGCAATGGATACAAACCATTTCATGGTTTGTAACCACTACTCAATTTTCTATTCACTATTTGGACACTAATTCTCTTAAGATAATTCATTCACTATAGTTTTCCCAACTTCCCTTTTATCTCAGTTATTATCACCAAAGAAAGTTAATCTAAGCAAGAAACTATCTCAACCTATAGTTATATTGGCTAGAATATCATCTAAAGCAAGGAAGTCAATTCATACTAAAGTTCAATGGGATGAAAACGAGCAAGTGAAATTTGATAAACTGATGAAACATGAAAGGTTAGTGACACAATGTAAAGATCATTTATGTCAGGCCAAGGAGAAATGGCAAATCCTTGACATAAATGTTTCTATAAAGGATTAAAAGATTATTATGCTAGGAGAAGGGCGTAAAATTCTATAGAAGATATGTCAATGAAGCAATAATGGGTAAACAAAAAGCTAACAAAAGAGAGGCTACTTTTGAAGAGAAATTACATAGTTTTCTAGAGGAAAGTTACAAATTGTGGAGCCAAAACAATAAGTACTCGATGTACTATCAAGAATTTCCCATGCGAGAGTCAATGCAATAAATTCACTTGATACTGCCCAAGAGGAAATGCAATTAAAAACCATGAGTCAAAATACAAATTTATTGAACAAGAGGGAATCGTTTGAAATATAATAGAAGCATCAAACATGGAACAATAGAAAAACATGTAGTAGATTTCAATTCTAAACTGCTTGTTAGAGGAAGCTATCCAAGAAGTTGACAAGAAGAAATTGGAAGATCAACTAACTAATGGCATCCAACACAAGAGATAATAGAACTAGGAAATCAAATAGTTAAATCTTATGCCTTATTCACTTCATTAAATGAGCATATTAGAGAGCTTAAAGGACAAAATGCTAAGCTAAAGAAACGGGGCCATAGGTGATATCCTTGATAGGACTATGTCACATTTATTAAAGATATATCTTCCATGAAAGTCTTTCTCATCTAGGCACGTATCTTAGGAATCTTAGTATCATTTCCCTTGCCTAGTAATTTAGCAATCAGTTATGTTATGCTTCCCACAAATTTTGACTTAAAATACTCCTCATTAGAGTCTCTCTTCATCTTGTACTCTTCACCTCAAAGCTTCATTTCTACCTTTTACTTCCCACTATCCAAAGAGTGCTTGTGTTTTATGCCTTTTTTCCAATTTTACTACATGTATCATTATATCTTTGTCATCGCTTTACTCATGCATTTCTCCTTATTCCATTCATCATATAGTTCACCTTCTTCTTCTTCTTTGAATCGAGTGTGTAAGCCAATCATCATATAATTATAGAATAGCAATGTTAATGATGGTGATCCATGCCTCATATTAGGTCAATGAAATCTTTCATGGCAAAAGGAGTTCAATAAACCAAAGGGGGATGGATACAATTCAAGGAGGATATGATCCTTACAACATGAGCATGGATGACTGTGAACACCATGTGTAACAATAGGAACAACTGGTTCTACCCACTTTGGAACTACTCTCATATGCAAAAATATGAGTCAAGTAGATCATCATGTGGTTCTCTAGTGGTTAGCCATCAGAAGTGTTGAGTTCTAAGTTGTGTCTTTCCTTGTTTTACAACAACTTCAAAGTCAAATTCCATGAGAAGTGGAAACCATCTCACTAGTTTTTGTGTATGTAGCACAAGCCTTGTTGTCCAAATGTCACATAATCCTAGTAGGAGATGGTTCAACCATGCCTTAAGAGAGAGGATTAGGAAGTAATCCTCAACCATGGCTTTTGGGGCAAGTGGTTAGCCCATCGCACTCCTAACCGGGAGGTTGTGAGTTCGATTCCCAACATTGGTATCAGAGCCTAGTTGCGAAATTGGGCTAAGACGGAGGTTCGCGCCTCAGTCGTGGGCACTTGGAAAAAGCGCTTATCCGTGGTGAGTGTGAAACTGGCCTTGGATGAAGGCGCATGGGCATTTGGGCACCCACGGAGGGTGGGATAGGTCCAAATTTGGTCCATGTGCTGGAGTTTGAGGTTGGTGGAAGCACTCATGCATGGAAAGTGGGTCCAAGAAGGGTCCATAAGTGAGCATTGAGGACAATGCTCAGTCTAAGGGGGAAGGAATGTCACATAATCCTAGTAGGAGATGGTTGAACCATGCCTTAAGAGAGAGGATTAGGAAGTAATCCTCAACCATGGCTTTTGGGGCAAGTGGCTAGCCCATCGCACTCCTAACCGGGAGGTTGTGAGTTTGATTCCCAACACCAAATATAACAAGGCTTGATGAATATTAAAGAATTTGAACTTGTTTCCCAATACGTAATCTAAAAAAATATTTATTCCATATATATTATTAGTCCTCACTTAGAGGTTTTCTAATTACATTCAGCATTATTCAATTTTCTAATAGCATAAGCAATAAAAAAATCCAAGTTTGATCATCAGGGGATTATGCTAGAATGCAATCTATGGCATAGCTCAATGCATTTACATGCATGTGGAATGGTTTGTACTAGTTTGGGCTTTCAAGATTAGTGTTGAATGTAGATAATTTGTAAGCTCATGGAATGCATGCTTGTAATCCTCAATCCATCCAAAAATTATTCAATAATCCTAACATTGGTTTGGTAATGACCACATATATATGACTGAACATGTAGCCCCTTTGGTGTTGGAGTTTGAGGACTATGGAAGTACACAAACAACACAAGGAAGAAGAAGAAGCTCGGAGAACAACACAACACTAACAATATTACTAAGTGAATTTACAAGACAAGATAATTAATCCATTGGGGTTATAGGCATATATACAATTATGCAACTCAATCTACAATTGTATGGAGCCGATACTATTTCACGTGGTTCTTTTGTACTCAACCACGGATTGGTAGATCCTAATCTCAATAGACTAGTTTTTGCATGGACTAATGCAGTAGAAATCAAATAGAATTAGTATTTCTAACTTAATCATCATGCACCTTTGTAGCCTAACCTAGTGCCTTCACTGATCATGCCGATGTTTCCTAATGCTCATATGTAAGTTGATAAACTTCAAAAGGAACAAAATGTGCTTGAATTTACACAAGAGATAGACCAAACAAAAGATACATGTGTATTGATGGATGAAACATTGATTACAAGAATAGAGAGCAAGACAACAGACTACTCTTGCCACCAACCTAGTCGAGTGCACCTTGTATATATTGTAGAAAAAGACAACGGATGATAACCCAACATAAATGTAGAGACATAGGTAAATTCCTTTCTGCCAGCCCCAATGATACTATAGATGTTGATTTGTGCAAGGCTCTTGATTTTCCCAAAAAATTCATAAGAATCTTGTAGCCTCAGACCATGCGGAAAAGGGGTGGGAGGTTTCGAAAAAAATGAGACAGATGCTGCCAATCACAAGATGCCTAGTCATCTGAGTGATTGCCACTCACATAGGTCTTTCGTAGCATCAACACCTAGGCAATCTTTGTCACCACACAATTCCTTGACAATGTCTGGCACTCTATGCATAGACCAACTCAAGATGCAATCCACTGTGACTCCCTTCACCAATTCTTTGAAGCCACTAACCATGGCTTGGAATGCCCCATCCTTTCTCAAGATTTCTACACACAGAGATCTATCGATCATGCACCCTCCTCTTTGAGTATCCTCTACTTCATAAATGTAGGCTTTTGGCCATCTCTTTCACTACTTACCATGTTTACTATTGTTATTTTCCACTTCCACACCACAGCTTCCTTCTAAGCCCTACCTTGCACCTTTGAACTGCCCAACTCCATCTACTAGAGAACTTCTTTGCATTGCCTATTGCAAGTACAAATGCTTTCTCTCCCACATGTGAGGTTCTACTCTATTGCATGTCAGCCCAAGCTTCTACCCTTCTTTGTGAAGTATGTGGATGCCTGGATGTGTTCCCTAACTATGAGCACATCTATATATGGAAATGTGTGTATGCACCTATCTGCATATGTATATGATTGTACACACACACACATATATATATGTATATATATATATATATATATATATATATATATATATATATATATATATATATATATATATATATATATATATATATATATATATATATATATATATATATATATACATATATATATATGTGTGTGTGTGTGTGTCTTAGATTGTCTACATGTTCCTTATATAGCATGTCAAACTTTCTTTCCCACCACTGCACTTCAACATCCTCCTTCTCTGCGGCTCCATACTAGAATATGATTTTTATGACTTGTTGCTCATGAAATATCCCCCTCACATGGGAGAAGATAGGGGAATATCGGTTTAGCCCTTCAAAATGGTGTTACAAGTGGAGAAGGATAGTTAGTGGCATAAAGAAGGGGTGCAATTAATGTGAAGAACAATGCAAGGCACCATTTGAGTAAATCAAAATTTTACTACCACTATAACTCCTAGAATGAAAACTTGGCGAAGGACTAGACCATGCTTGCCATTGAATGAGGAGACCAGAATGCCGAGTTGTCAAAGTTGAGAAGGACCATGAGACTCTAGACTGCCTTGCAAGGGAGATGGCTCGAGTACCAAACATCGAACCAAAGAGCACCAAAATCATACCAAAGTTCTATGACACATTGCGAGTTGTATAGTACCCACCACCAAGGTTCCTTTACCCTGAAGTCGACGAAGATAAAGTTTAGAGAATGAAAAAAGGAAGGTGAAGAAGAGTCCTTACTACACTTGATGATCCAAAGAAGGGAGATTAACAAGGGTTTTCTTCTACATGTCACTTCAAATTTTGAAGGAAAATGAAAGCGGCTATGTACAAGATAATGCTACTCTTCCTAAGGGGACACAATTTGAGCCTTGAAACATTTACTAATGGTAAGGACTGATTCTTCAATGTAGCTATGGGGTCTCCTCCTTGACTTAGTAAAGTTAGCTTCTCATATCACCATCCAAGTAGGGCTCTTAAGTTCTTGAAATTTGTAGTAAATTTATATAGGTCAGAGAGGTTTTTGCAACCATTTCATCATTGGGACTGGCTTAGCACGTCATCGTTGGGACTGGCTTAGCATGTTCTTCTTTGTGTTTTGTGGGATTGGGAGGCTCGAACTATGAGTTCTCACCATACAAGACTTCCTTACCTTTGGTTAGTTATCTCAACTTCGCCTTTCTACCTTTGGTTAGTTGTATAAACTTTCCACCATCTTTTTTCTCTCTTTCACCTTGTCTTGACCCTACAAAAAATTAGGAGGATTCTCTTGTACATGAGGATTCTCTTCCATCAGTAGGACTCTCTTCCATCAAGAGGATTCTCTTCATCAAGAGTTGTATCATCACCACATGTTGAGCTATATTGACCCCATGCTCCACTTGCATCAGACTCCATCTTCTTTGCCAATCTTGTAGAGACACTTCTTGCCTTTTCCTCATGGAACCTTGCTTTTTATGCCAAAGGGTCTCATTGCATATTACATTATAACATGGAGGAGTTTCTGTATCTACCTTCCTATGCGAGTCAGCTTCTTCAAATAGATTGCTCAGACCCGAGGAATCAAGTTCTTCATCATTTGGTTCTACTAGTGAAGTAGCAATACCCATTCATGCATGGTCAGGGCCAGTCTCCATTTGTAGTTGTTTCATCATATCCTGATCATGTACCCACATATAATTGCAACCTCAATCACGGAGACCTTTACATGTCTGAGCCATGGTCATCACAAGGTTAAGGAAAATCCTCTAGATGCAAGAGAAAGTCATAACACCACAAATTCCAAGATGAAATCACACCTTTATATTGTTCGTTTCACCCTCTCAATGATTCTGATAGGTTTTACCCTACTCTGATTCAACATGGTAATGATGAATTGTGCTTCTTTGAAAGGCCAGAGTCTTAGCTTGTACATTGTTGATTGAGGCATCACATTGATACTTGATCCACCATCTATGATTACTCTGGATGTTTCCTACCCGACTATCTTCCCTACTACTCAAGGACTATAATAGTCGATTAGAGGGCCTTGCGTTATGAAACAACTACTGAGACTGTTGTCCACCAAAACTAGTGCTCCCAATGAAACAGCAATTTCCATCATCTCACTCCGGAACCAAGCACCCATATGCAACTGATCAAAAAGACTTACCCACTGGTACATATTCTTTAGAATCTAACTTACCAAAAAAGGAGTTTTAGGTACACTTATAGTGAGCTTTGTGTTGATATATTTTGGTGGTGATGTGTGTGAACACACTAGGACCATCAAGGCACTTTTTTCCCTCTTTAAGAGGTTTTCTTCCCTCCAACTTGTATATACGCCTATAACCCTAGCTAGTCACTTATCTTTGTACATTAATTTGGTAATACATTTAGTATTATGTGTTGTGATCTAGGCTTCTTCTTCATCCTTGTGTTGTTCACATACTCCCATAGACCTCAAACTCCAACAATTGGTATCAGAGCAAGTCGCTACTTCATCTAGGGCATCGCTGATACCCCTCTGGTCATAGTCTCAAAATTGCACAAAATCTAGTGAGCATACTTAAGATGGTTAGGAGTTAAAAAGTGCTTTGCTCCGTGGTGTCAAAATTTTGATCTAAGCTCATTTCAGCCTTTGAATGCACTATCACAATGCCTGTGTAGGAATTTCATCCTTTTGTACCAAACATATACACATGTTTCAGTTCGACAGTACAAGCACCTCAAAGTCTCCTACATGTTTAGCAGAGCTCAACGGGGTAGTTTTGTTCAATGTTTTGGGATATAGTCATTTTTCTGCAGCAAGGTATTTTAATCACTGGTCATGGCTAAAAGCAATGATGTATTCTGTATGTTGGTTGTTGAGGACAAGTTGGATGGTGTCAATTACCCATTATGGGCATATATGATGCATCATGTATTGGTGGCAAAAGAATTGTGGAATATTGTGCAGGGTGTTGAAAAACCACCTATTACACGTGTAAATATGGTTATTGAAGGTGATGCAGATGGCATTGAAGATGATGCTCATCATATTTCTATTTGTGTTGCGGTTCTTATTGCACCTAGTGTAGAGAAACTTCGTTGGGATACTAGTGATGCTCAAGCACATGCATTGATAGCTTTGTCTATCAAACGTGTCATTATCCCTCACATTCTCTCTTCCAAAATAGCAAAGGATGCTTGTGATACACTTACCACTTTGTATCAGACAAGAAATGAGGTTCGTGTTGTTTACCTTTGAAAACAGTTGGAGAGTGAGAATATGAATGAAGGAGATTCTATGGAAAATTTTTTGACAAAGATCAAAGATTTGAAAGAGTAGTTGATTTCTGTAGATG
Source organism: Ceratopteris richardii (assembly GCA_020310875.1). Classification (NCBI taxonomy): domain Eukaryota; kingdom Viridiplantae; phylum Streptophyta; class Polypodiopsida; order Polypodiales; family Pteridaceae; genus Ceratopteris; species Ceratopteris richardii. The sequence goes on from CM035443.1 coordinate 77,893,987, forward strand.
AAGTCTTACCAGATAGTTCACTTGTACAGGCTGTTCTTAATGGTCTTCTTCATTCATATCAGAGTTTTGCTTCTACTCTTTGGTTGATGAGGAAAGGCCATCCAAATGCCTTAACATTTGAGGATTCAATCTATTGCAACAAGATTATTCTAGGCAGTATAGATCCATTATGTGTGCTACAAATGAAGATTTCTTAACTAGTCAGAAGAGCAAAGGTAAATGGAACCCATCTACTAGTAAGCAAAAATCTGCTAGTTCTACATAGTCAAAAAGGGAAGACAAGGACAAGAAGAAAACAGTTCATAAATAGCTCTCCAAAGCTGGCTACAAAAGAGGCAAAGAAGAAAGAGGCTGGAATGGTTGTTGCAGAAGCATTTACACCTAAAAGAAAGTCTGTTAATCTTGTGCATAATGAAGAATGGGTGTTTACTATTGTTTGCAGCTGTGACCCATCTTCTCATTAACAATGTACATCTGTAGTAAATGTAGATGTTTATTGCTTTGATATTGGGGAAACCAAACATATTTCCTCACAGTGCTATCTCTTCAGTTCACTTGAGGCTACCCTTACAAGGAATACTTTCACATGTGCAAACAACTCCTCTTATCCTATAATTAGAGTAGGTAAGATCATTTTGACTACTACTGATGGTAGTCCTTTCACATTGTCAGATGCTTTGTTTGTGCCAAGGATCAAGAAAAATATCTTGTTGCTTTTAGCATTAGCCAAGATCAGCTTGTTTATCAAACTTGTTAATGATAGATGTGCATGTCATGATTTATCAAATGGGGATGTTATTATTGCTTCTAGCATTTTGTGTCATCGGTTGTGTAAGCTCATACACTATGCAAAATCTATGAATGATTCAACCATGTGTAGTTCATGATTCTCAGGCTATCTTAGATGCAACGCTTTGGCATGCACACTCTGGTAATCTGAATTTTGCTAGTTTGCTATGCCTACAAAAATCTGAAATGGTGTCTTCTTTGCCCAAACTTGAGGCACCTGGTAAACATGTATGCGAACGTTGTATTTTGGGAAAAATGTAGCATTCCTCCTTCCCAAAAGATGGTTTAGTATGAGCTACTCAAAAATTATAGCTTGTTCACAATGATGATTGTGGTCCTATGCAGACACCTTCTTTTGGATAGTCAAGTGCTAGTCCAAATGAGGCAAGTTCTTAGCCTTTATAGGTTCCACATGATGATGTAGATCATTCCATTTCTAATGCACATTTACATGATGCACTTGTTGATGAGAGAGGGTGATATAGAGGAGGCAAAAACTTTACCCAAATGGCTGGTGTAGACTTTGCAAGATAGCAAATTAGATGCATCTCTATGATATCGTACTCATTCAGGCTCTCATAGTGCTTGTTTTGCATCAAATTGCTATGAAATGGCTTCTTCTAGATGAGAATGAGCCTATTTCTTTTGATGAAGCACAAAATTTATAAAATCTAATGGTTGTAATCTGAATATGATGCTATTATGAAGAATGATACATGTTCTTTATGTGATTTGCCTCCACAAAAAAGGCCATTGGCATTGAATGGGTATACAAGCTGACATGTAAGCTTGATCGAACAACTGATAAGTATAAGGCTAGGCTTGTTGCAAAAGGTGACACTCAAGAGAGAGGCATTGATTTTGATGAGACCTTTGCTCCCACATGCCGAATGACCATTGTTCATAGCATCTGTGAACTTCTAGCTCATCATGGTTGGAATGTACATTAATTGGACATTAAGATTGCATTTCTAAATGGTGACTTACATGAAGAAGTGTACGTATTTTAGTCTCATGGTTTGGTCCAAAAGGGCATGAAAAGAAAGTGCGCATGTTAAAAAAGGACCTATGTGGTTTGAAGCAAGTACCATGTGCTACTTGGTATGAAAAGATACATGCCTACTTGATTGCACATGGGTTTGAGAACAGTCCAAGTGAGAGAACCTTATATGTTAAGCATGGAAATGATGTGCTTCTAATCATTTCTTTCTATGTTGATGACATGCTACTCATTGCTCCTAATGAGAAGTTGTTGCAGTTTGAGGTCTACGCAAGCACATGAAAAACACAAGGAAGAAGAAGAAGAAGAAGAAGAAGAAGAAGAAGAAGAAGAAGAAGCTTGGAGCAAAACACAAGAATGAATGAATTACCAAGTGAAACGTACAAGGATAAGTGACCCTTTAGGGTTATAGGTATTGAACTAGATTTAGAAGTATTTACAATTGTAATAACTTAGTTGCATAGTTAGTATTGCTCATTCTGATATTTTGTAAGTCTGCAAACTCGGATATGTACTGAAATGGAATTTTCCCAATTAGAATTTGTTATAAGTAGTTATAGTTGGATGTTACCTGAAAGTCATGTGATTTAGTTGTTGTATTCACATGTACTAGATTTTTTTGGCTATTTAAAGAGGAAGCAAGAGAGAGAAAAAAGAGAAGAGAAAGATAAGAGATTTTGTATGATGATTTTTCTCCTTAATCAAGATCTATGATATTTCAATTCTATCATGCTATTCAAATTGTTATTATTTTTCATTGTTCCTTATTGTCTAAGACTATAATACTGTGTATTTTGCTAAGCCTGATATTCAAAGAAGTAGGTGTAGGGCTTTAGTGTTGTAATCTTAATGCTATGTCACATAAATTTTGTATGTTTTATTGAACCCCAACACATTTGGTGATCCTACTGATCTTGTCGGGTATGGCATAAGAAATGAATGTCACAATGAGTGCACAAATTTGGCAGAGTGTATTATACAAGGGCTTAGGCTTGCAATACTAAATTGGATTCATGGGATGATTAGGAGTGGTACGATAATTTGGAAGACCAAAACACTCAAGAAACTGCCAAAGATCAAGAAGGTGAGGGTTCTGTTGTAGCTGAAGCAAGGCTAGTGGGAGGATATTTAGGAGCATTGATCCAGATAGGAGGGAATGCAAGGAAAAAGAAGGTGACCCCAATTCGACCCACTTGTAGGGACTATTAGACAAAGATCTAGGAGATCTCCTTAGCCAATGAATATGGTGAAACCACCCCTTACTCATGGTAAAGGTAGCCAAATTGAGAAGATGATCCAAAGAAGATGCAGATCTTCATGTTTCTTAATTTGATGTTAAATGGACATCCAATGTTTATACAACATTGTATGGTGATGCCATTAAATTACAACATTTTGTGATCACACTGGGGTAAAGTCATGAGCTAGTGTAGCCAGTATGGCATTGCACATTTTTCTGATTATAATGCTTTAAGAACAACATTTTTACAAAGATTTAGAAGAGAAAAGACTCCAATGGACATTCTTTATAAAACTTAGAGCGATTCGCTAGAAGAACATGCTAGTAGAGGATTATGCGCAGAAGTTTTGGATCTTAGTAGATAGATTGTAGGGTAACAAAAGACCCACTTATGAGATGTTAGCTGCATATTTCTTGAAAGGATTAAGGAGAAGTTTGAGGAATGTGGTGGCTAGCATAGATATCGTCCTTTCAGTGTTGGTTGATGCTAGGGTAGAAAAGAGATTTGGTAGAACAAAAGGGAAGTATGGAAGACATGAGAATTTTGAATCAAAGAATTAGAGACTGCATCTGATTTAGGTCATGATGTGATAGATACAAGTTTGGATTGTGAGGATGAGGAAGTTAAAATAAGGAAAAAATGCAAGGCAAAAGGTAAACATATCAAAGAGGAAGATTTGATCAATAGATTAAAGAAGTATGGATATTTTGTGCCTCCATCAAAGGAGAAAAACATTATGAAATTTGTGATAAAGAAGGGCATAGTATGGCTCAATGTTGGTATAACCCAAAAAATAGAGGCCAATCTTCAAAGTATGAAGAAAGAGGCAAATGAGAAGTAGTAGCAAATAAGGCAGTTCCAATTAGGGGATCAGAAGGATTTCAAAGACCAAGAACACGAAGGCCTCCATGGTGGGAGCGTGAAAATCAAGAAGCTAGACTAGCACAAATAATGCCATGTGTGTATTGCTTTGCTCTAGATCATTGGATAGGGCCAAATAGTTCATTCTGGATAAAGCATAGGGAAGAAATAGGAGTTCTAGTGATTATATATAATTAAGCAAACTAACAAGTGCAACCACAACAACAAAACCAACCAACAGCTCAGGCCAACATGATCGTAATTGAATTAATTGAGAAGGGTGAGGTTAGTCGGATGCCCGCAACAAAGGTACACAAAAAAGAAAGAACACTATTGGTTGTAGCCAAGGAGGTCCAAGTGGCTTGATAAGGCAAGGCAGTATGCAACAAACCAGTCATAGAGAGTGAAGGCAGAGTGACGGCCAAGTAGAAGCAAGCTAGCAAGGAATTCAACAAAGATCTGACAACTAGGCATGTTAAATTTCCAAAATCCCTACTTCCTTGTAAAAGAATGATTTTAATTAGTACACATCATTGTAAATTTTATTTTTGATAATCCAAACTCCATTTTGTTCAAGCCAGGGAGTCCTCAGGCTTAAAGAGTACTAGAAGTACCTATGTATCAAATTTCATATTTTTCTAAGCTTGTTTGAGCCTCCAAATAGGCATAGGAACCTATTTTCAACTAGTCCGGAGACTAGGTCTAGATAGGACCAAAGCAAATGAACAACTATAAGAAGAGCTAGAGCTCTCATTTTTTAGGGTAATCATTTTTGGGAATTGAAGTGACAAAAAGATTTTGTAATCATATTTTTGGCTAATCAAAAATTCCATTTCTCAATCTCTTTGTCTTTTCGTGTGTGTGTGTGTGTGTTTATGTGTGTGCATGCTTGTGTGCTTCTCACTCACACACTGGTACTCTCACTAGCTCATGGTCATCATACCACCCTCACATCTTCTCAGACTGACAATTATGAGGTGGATCCCCTCACATTGATGCTTATTATTGTGTTAGAATGACACTAAATTTGGCATTATTGTCAGGGAATGAGCTTTGAGTACGAGCATGTGATGGTAATACATAGAGATTTGACGTTGGAATGGTAAGTAATTAGGTAATTTCTTTACTCTTCTTAGTTTTTATATCATCATCACCTTCCTCACCATCTCCCACCTCCTTCTCCTTCTTTGCAGAATTTTCAATTTTTGACCATATTCCCACCTCTACCTAACTTTCCCTCATTTCACTTGTGAGAGCGAGAGAGAGAGAGAGAGAGAGAGAATTTGTGTGCATTCTTTTTGTGTGTTTCTTGATCTTCCTTGCAAGTATCGACATCCACAACAACTACAGTAGCTCCAATAGGTACAGAAACTCTTTGAGCAAGCCCCAAGGCATATCTCTCTGTCAATCATGATAGACAGAAAAAAGTGCTTATTTTGTAAAACTATTTGCACCAATATAGTGTAGCCACCTTGCATGGCACATAAATACAATTTTTTTTTGAAAAGGTGCATTTTTTCTATTAATTGTGGTAGACACCCCTGTCAATCACAACACACAAGTGTCCATCACACGATAGACAATGAACCATGTTTCCATCACAATAGATAACTTGTCCATCACAAAAGACATCCTCATGTGATTAATATCATTTTACGAGCAATCTAGTCCATCATGTTTGATAGAACATGATTGACAATATCCATCGTCACATGAGTCCCTCGTGATTGACCTATCGATCATGATTGATAGATGTCCATCGCACGATAGATGATAGACAGACCTCGATGGATCTGTCCATCACGATTGATAGGCCATGATGGGCAGCTCTATCCATTGCAATTGACAGCCCTATCGATCACAATAAACAACCTTTTTTGGCTAAAGTTAGGGTTTTAATATTTTGCATATTTTGAGCTAACTTTTGGCAATTTTTTCAAGATCTTGGAGTGTTTTGGAATCCCTTGGCAAGACAAGGGCTTGTGAACAATTGAATCATGCTTGGGGAGTTTACTTCTTGTGCATTGGAGCACTCGTCAAAGCAATGGAATCAAGGTTGGAAGAACATTAAACCACCTCAGTCAATTCATTAGCTTAGGCTAAGTGCATTTAGTGGCATTGATTAATTAGGGTCATGTTAGGCACGATATAAGTACAAGAGACCCTAATTACTCAAGTCCAAGTGTGGATTAGAATATTGTTGTGAAAAATCCTAAGGGAAAAGGACTTAAGTGGATCGATCACATCTCAAAGTGCAATAAAACTCAAGTATTCCTAATAACGATATTTGATAGACAAGATTAGAACAAAGAAATTTATCAAAGAACAAGTAATTATTACAAAAGAACATTGCATTGCAGTTGTACTTAGGAAAATTGGGATTAGTAGCCAAAGCTTATGAACCTTCGATTAGGTAGACATCTAGGTCGGGGTAGATAAAGCAGTAGATCCTTTGAAGCTAGTGTCAGTCACATAGCTAGGTCATGGGCCTAGCAACTCAATGATTATCCCTATGTGATAAGCTCAAAGACTAGTGACTCGGAGATATCCTTTAGCATGGAACGACCTGCAAGTAGTTTAGGTACTGCCTATTTACAAACACCAAAAGGTCCCTATAAAATGCAGTTGGAGTATATTAGAACCAACCAATTAGGTGCTCACATCTATGAGGATGGTATGAGGTGACCAGTTGTCCAACTTGAAAACCCGGATCAGCGTGCTCACATCTATGAGGATGGTATGAGGTGACCAGTTGTCCAACTTGAAAACCCGGATCAACCCTTTGAACTTGAACACCCTGTCGTCAAATTTGAAAAGGGTTCATACATTGATAAGTAGGGAACCATGTATGTGGTCACTAGCTTACCAGATAGGGAAGATGAGTTTGGAAACCTAATCCCAAAAAATGAGATAGGAGATCTAGAGCAAGGAGACCTAGGATGAGAACCCAAGACTCCTCGAGGAAAATCCGTCTTGACCAAAAGTGATAACCCCATAATGGATTCCTTAGGAAAACAAAAACATTGAATAGGGAAATGGATGAAGCCTTTTGGAGATTCAAACCAAATCAACTTGGAAAAGTAAGGGGAGTCACCATATATGAGTTCAAAGATCCTAAGATACAATGCAAAGTTGTCTATCTAGATAACACATCGGAAAAGATGTTCTTGGTAATGGAGTATGGTAGGTGCACCTACACATGGAAGGGTGAACTAGTTTTCCATCCACCTAGCTTGAATGTATCTTATGGCCAACAAGGATTTGGATCATCCCACATGCATGGTACCCATAAGGAAACAACTAGAGAAAGACCTGAGGTGAGCTTTGAAAATCCCTTGCATAGAGAATAGTCAGGATTAGAAGCATAAAGAAGAGATCAAGAGAGACACAGGAACCCAGGACATCAAAGAGGTATGGATGATTTTCCCTTGCCTAGGCCTAGAGAACACCCTAGGATCTTAAGGCCTACCCAATCAGTTAAATCCATGAAGAATTACTTCAATGGTACTGGAGACCCATAAGATCATGTAGTGGAATTTAGACAAGTACTGAGAGTAGAATAGGTTGATGACTTGTTCACTCAATATAATGCCTTTGGCCTAACTTTGAAAAACATAGCCTTGACATGGTTTCAACCACTACATCACGGAAAATTCAAAATCATTGATCAACTGCTAGAAGCCTTTATGAGAGAATTCTCCAAGAGTGGCATCAAACATAATACATCATCTCTGATCCATACCTTCAAACAAACACCCCAAGATATGGTTAGACTAGCAAGAAGACAATTTACACAGTACCAAGAGAGATGCCCTATTCTAGGACTACCCACCCCAACCAAACAAGTGGCATTTTTATTGGATGGATTTCTAATTTCCAAATTGAGATCATATGTGTATCTAAAAGAGCCTTGAACCATAGAGCAATGTGTTCGTATGTGCATTGATATTGAGGACAATCTAAGGGAAGAGTTAGAGCTTTCTAAGATATATAAAGACTCAGACAATGCTACTAGCTTCAGTTCAAGACCATCCTCTTCAATAGAGGAGCTAGCAGAGAAAATAGCATATAAATTAGGAGTCTCAAGTAAACATGTGCCTAGGATGATCTGAGTGAAATGATGTTATGACTATGGAGGCAACCACATGGATAATGTTTGTACAATTATGGCTCAACCCCAAGGAAATCCTAATAGACAATATTTCACCATTGAGCAGACATACACTAACCACACTGCACAAGATTGCCCATACAATAAATAGGTGGTTAGGAAAAATTATCCACAGTCATATCAACAATAGGGAATATACCCAAATTGGTACCAATCTCAGCAATACTTTAGGACACTCTTTGCGGGGACTCTCCTGAGGTTAGTCTAGCAAGGTGATGCACCATAAGGTGGGTCTTACCTTTCCGAACCACAACTTCAAAGTCATATTCCATTATTAAGAGAACTTACTAAGCTACCTATATTGAAAGGTTTGTTCAGTAGATATAGCAGTGCTTGATTGTTTGTAAAAAAATTGAACTTATTTACAAGCAAATAATGTCTAAACTTTTTAGCTACATACACCATGCCTAATCCTTCTCTTTTGGTTGTGGTCTAGTTTTGTTCAACTACATTGAAATACCTACTTAAGTAAGCTATTGGAAGATCCATGTTACCTTCACCCATAGGTTGTGCTACCACACATCTAATAACATAACTAGATGCATCCACATGAATATGGAAATGCTTACTCCAATTTTGTGTAGTCAAGATTGGTGCTAGACATAATCATTGTTTGAGCTCATTGAAAGAGTTCTCACACTCATCCACCTACTCGAAATTAGTTAAAAAGTTGTACAGAGGCTTTGCAATGATTGCGTACATATGGATAAATCATCCATAATAACTACAATGCCCCATGAATGCTTGTACTTCCTTAACATTCTTTGGTGTGGTAGCTCTGCAATAGCTTTGAATATATGCTCATCCATTGAGATTCCATTCTTTGACACTATATGTCCTAAGATCTTTCCTTTCTTGACCATGGAAACACATTTTTCTAGGTTCAAGCATACCTGATATTCTCTACACTTGTCAAAGATTTGTTTCAGCTCTGCGATGTGTGTTTGTTGAATGTTGGGACGAGCGCACAAGTCATCAACATAGACCTCAAGATTCTTTCAAAGGAACTCTTTGAACACGTGGCACATCAACCTTTGAAATGTAGCAAGAGCATTGGTGAATCCAAAAGGAATCACAAAAAATGCAAAGATGCCCCATTCTATGGAAAAAACCATCTTATGCTAGCCTTCAGGGACAAAAACTACTTGATTGTACCTCAAAAATCCATCTAGGAACCTGTAGACTTCCTTTCCTACCACATGTTCCAACAAGTCTTCTGTGATAGGAAGTAGATAACTATTTGTGATGGTGGTGGCATTGAACTTCTTCAAGTTAATGCACACCTGAAGCTTTCCATTCTTTTTGGGCACTCCCATGATGGGGGATGCCCATTTGGTATGCTCAATCTCATGGATAAATCCAGATTCTATCAATCAATAATCTCTTTGATCTTTGCTACATAATTATCATTATATGTATATGGTTTGTGGTTTGTTGGCTTGGCTTCCAAAAACATGGGAATTTTGTGTGAGCAAATATCTAGGTCTACTCCCTCCAAGTCTTTGTAGTTCCATGCAAACACATCTCTATACTCTCTTAACAATGCTATCAACTCTTTTTCTTATTCTTCAGTCAGGTCGTGTCCTGTATACATGTATCTTTCTTCATGGTCTTCTATGATCACAACAATTTTCTTAGTCTTTTCTTTGTTGTTGTATGCCACTCTTGTGAGTGCTTCCCTATTAGGCATCCTCATCATGACCTTTAGATCTTCTATTTCATGTTTTTTGAAGTTCTCTAGGACTTCAAAGAGGTTCTCTTCCTCTATTGGCTTAGGGTTTGGTTTCTCTCTTTTCATTTTTTTTTTGGTTACTATCAACATTTCTATTGGTATTGATCTTTCCTCCTCTTGAGTTTTGGTTTCTATCAGATAGAGGTACTCTTCTTTTGAAGCATAGAAAGGCTCCATAAGGATTGAATCTTCATCATTGTCACTATCTTTCTTGGGTTCATTCATATGAGGTTCATATTCTTCAATCACTCAATCATACATGATTGTCTCTATTGTGATAATTGAAACGTCATAGCCATCTTCATCACAATGTGGTGTCCATTGTTCCTCATAAACTGCTATGTCCATGGTGGCTGGAATTTTTTCCCAACCATGAGGTTCAAATTCTTCATCTATGTTCTGACAGAAAGAGATGCCTTGGGTCTTGGAAACAAGTCAAAATGGTTGTCCAAGACTCCTCAAATAGTAGCTATAATTTGTTCTTGCATAAGCCTTGCAAGAAAAAGTCTTGGGCATCTTGGATAAAACAAACACCTCTCATGTCAATGGAACAAGTTTGAATCTATGCAAAGCCAAAAGTGACAGCACGAAAAAAAACTCCATCACTATGTTTTATGATAATATGCTTTAAGAAATAACGGAAGTTCATGATAAACTTAGCAAAAATTGCTTTATTTAGTGCTTTTCATAGTTTTGTCTAAAAGCAATTGCATAAGCATGAATCTTATATAAAGAAGGATTTGTTTGCATTATCAATCATCTTCTCTAGCGATCACTCAAGGAGTTCAACTTGAAGGTTGATCAAGGAGGAGGTCCTCTTAGAGGAAGAGTTCTATACTCTTGGAGGAGTTGTGCTCTACATCTCGATACATCTAGAGGAGTTCGTGTCAGCCTACCATCAGCATATTGTTGAGTTACTATGGATAACGATACATCAGCCCTCACTTGTTCATTCACTATTTTCTAATTTAGGTTAATCAAAATTCAGGTTTGTTGTAAAATAGTTCTAGACTGTTCATATTCTCCATGTTCTTACACACACACACACTCTTCATACCTCTTAGGCACAATTTCTTATTATCTAGTTCCTATCTCTACCTAGAGGTATTGTCAATTTGTATCATATTTACACATTTTCATTTGACATTGGAATATAAGATAGTGTACATGAGCATCCTAGCTTATCATACACTTTGAAAATCTTGTCTATTCTCTCTCTATCTCTCACTCATCATCTTTTTGAGTATTAAGGTGTGTACGCTACTTTATTGGTTATGCAATTTTATGATACATATTCTATTCAAAATTCAATGCATTTTTTAGAAGGAATTTGGATTCTTATATTCATCCATACAAAGAGATATTGAATCTTCTCAAACCCCAAGAGATGCAAGTGAAAAGAGAGTCTCATTATCTACATCAATACCTATTCCATCGTCAGTACCTCTTGATGTTCTAATGTGAATTTGGAGAAGGTTCTAGAGTTCCAAAAGAAAGAGATACTGAAGAACTAGAAAGGATTCCACCACTTTTCAAGGATATGCCAAAGTGAATATATCAAATGTGGAAGGAAAATGGTATAAAGTAATGCACTAGAAGGACCAGAAGTCAAACATGGAGACACCAAACTAACTAGGTAAATTATGCATAACATTTTGAGATTCATAATATTTTAGCACTTACTTCAGTTGAGAATGAACTAGCTAGTGTTCAAGATGCACTACATAGTCCTCTATGGAAGAAAGCTATGCAAGAAGAGATTGATTATATTCATAAGAATCAAACATGGAAGCTTTGTGAGTTACCAAAAGGTTTTGAAAACTTAGATGCAGCTCACACTCTTTATGTTAAAGATGAGAAAGATGTTTTGATTATAATTACCATATATGTTGATGATAGGTCTCAAGGATTCAGACCTTTAGTATTTTGAAGCACAACTTAAGCATACATTTGATGTAAATGATGTTAGAGAGTGGTGGGCTCACACCTAACATGTGTTGTCATGTCATGGATGCATATCCACTTGGGTGAGATGGCATAGATGCCACATGGCATCACTGAGGGCATTATGCCCATTTGGTAGAAGGGAGGAGAGAGGAGTCTCTCCCCTTAGAGTATTAATATACTCACATG
>CM035443.1:77910913-77923413 GCA_020310875.1 Ceratopteris richardii
TTATTGTGGTGTGATTCAAGGCATCTTGAAACTATCTTTCAGAAAGTTTGATTACTTTGTTTTTTGTGTGAAATGGTTCAAAGTAGTCACCTGTGGAAGAAACGCAACAGTGAGACGGGATAAAAGCGGTTTGCTTCAAGTCGACTCCACAAGATTATGGACAGATGAAAGGGATACATTTGTACTTCCCGAACACTGTGAGCAAGTTGTTTTTATACCAGATTCAAAAGAACCAGAGTGGCTATTTGTTTTACAAGTCGCTCCACGTAGTAGACAAATTTTTGAGAACATAGATGTAGAAGAAAGTCCATCTCTAGTGGAATCAGAGATTCATTCGATAGTCGAGGAGGAAGAGATCATTGTTCGAGAAGAAGAGGTCATTGTTCGAGAAGACGAATCAATAGATGATGATCAGGAAGAAACCAGCATAGCAAGCGATTTCGAAGCCATCAATATAGAGATAGATATTCTCGGTGCATCGGATCTTCAAGAGGATGCTAGACTAGAGGACTTTTGAATAAAACACTTGTACGTACTAATTTTTGTTTTTTCTAGTTTATTCTCTATATTACTTTTATTATCGCATGCTGATTTCTTGAGTTCTTTTATTATAGAGCACGATGGGAGACAGTCCTCCAGTCACTCCACATTCCATGACAGAGGAGCAGTTTTTGGAGTTCATCTCTCAGGTTCCTCCCGTGTATATGGCTGCTGCATCACAATATTCGATCGCTCGAGGTAGCACTCCTCGCGGCCTCACTCCTGGCGGCCTTACTCCTGCCGGCCTCACTCCTGCTGGCCTCACTCCCGCCGGTGTCATCCCCGCCGGTGTCACTCTCGCCAGTGTCACTCCTACGGGTGGTGCTACTCCCGTAGGAGATATGTCTCCTAACTTTGTGACTCCACCACGACCATCTTTTCAACCATCTCCTACTAGGTCTACTAGTAGACATGTGCGTTCGACACCTCAGCGTGATATAGGTTCAGGCCCGTCTCGTAGATCGAGGTCATGCTCTGGAGCAGGAGGTTCTAGGAGTGGATCTACAGGTAGGTCTGGAGGCAGAGGAGGCGGCTGTTGTGGAGGCAGTGCGACGGACGTTGTGTCACCCGCTTCTACTCCTAGGATGAGTATCTCAGATATAGGTACGCCACGCAGTACACCACGTACACCTTGGGGTGCTCATGACCATGATGACCCCAAGGTGTATAGTATCCGAGATGGAGCTCCGGTGATGGATGCGGCTGGCAAAGCAATGCGTGCATGCATGCGACAGCTTTGCTCCATCCAGTTTGGACACTCTATGATGCTGAAATGGAGTGAACAGGATAAAGATCGGAAGAATTATATCACACAGACGATTTATCAGGAGTTCCGACCAGCCGATGGACAGTCTCTTGTCAGTTCAGAGTGGATTTTGCACACTGCACGTGAGGTTATGTCCCATCGACGATCCGAGGCTCGTGATGCTTTCAGAGCAGGCTTACCAAAGCCTGTATGGTTAGATGCTGAGGAGTGGGACGTGATTCGTGACGAGCAGCAGCAGATTCCTGACCGATATCGCCAGCAGCGAGATGCCGTAGCCACACGTTTAGATACGGTTTGACCGTCACATTTGGGCAGCCGTGGATATGACACGATGCGTCATGAGTTTGTAAGTACCATTTCATTTATTGAATTTATTTGTGTTAAATTTCTCATGTATGTTCCTCTAATCTTTTGTATATTTGTTTCAGGAGTTGGCAATGGGTCGTCCTCCAACACGAACGGAGGAGTCTTACAGATATCATCATGGGTTTATTGCACTATTGGAGGATTTGGAGGTACGCGGTGCGGTCATTTCATAGGAGCATTTGCGATGAGGTAATTAATTTATAAACTTGGTTTTTACTTGTTGTTTGTAATTTTCATGTGAATTTATCTCATTCCATTAATGTTCTTTGTTGCAGGACTGTTGATATGGAACGTTCTTTGCATGTGTATGGCAGTGGAACACCAAAATTTTTTATTTGCTTTTCATATGGCAATGCATTGCTTTTCCACATTTTTTAAAAGCGTCATATATGACATTTGTTTGCCACACTCTTGTACATGCTTCATTATTGAAATATATAACTTCTTTTGTACATGGTTCATGGTTCATGGTTCATTCTGATTATCTCTTTTGTGTCCAATAATACTCTGTTTCATGAAATCGTATTTCGGTTGACATTAGAGTACACATCACATGTACTCGGTTTTTTTTTGGGCAAAGTGTATTGTCTTTTGTTAAGCAACATCATGTTAATGTTGCTGTAGCAAAAGACAACACACTCTGCCCAAAAAAAATTTTGCAGGTATGGTCGTCAGTATACGCGATGGTACTCCCAGTAATGTCATCGGAATAAGCGTCGGTACACCCAACAGGCGACCGTATACGTGACGGAACACCCAGCAGAGGCCTCAGTATGGGCGCTGATATTACCGACGCATATATCGACGCTCATACCGACGTTTATACCGACGCATATATCGACGCTTATACCGACGTTTTGGTACTGGTGCGCATACCGACCTTTACATCGACGTCGCGGCAAATAAAGCCGCGTTCATTTTCCTCGGTAAAAACCTCGATATACCATCGATCTGTTGTAGTGTCATAAACACAAGCATTATTATGATCACTTGTAACATCATCAAAAAGAGGAGGATACATCATAATGTCATTATCCAAAACTACATGTGTTTGTAATGTATCAACATTGCAAATTAAGTGTGTAAGATCCATCAAACCATCATCATAAGAACCTTCAAGCATACATGATTCATTAGTAGGAGATGCAAAGATATCATGAAAAGGAGTAAAATAATCATCATTCGCAATACCAATAGATGCATCTTCAATTTGTGGTGGAGCACAATCATTCATGGATTCATTTTCATTATGAATATCGGGGGATGGAAATGGCATAGTCTCATCACTTTGTGTATCTTTAAATGCATTTGTGTCATTAGCAAGAATGGTGGTACCATCACAAAGAGAATTAGGGTTATTATGGCAAGGTTAGGATGTTCTTGTAGAATGCAAACATGCATGCATAAAGTGATTAATTGTGATTAACATGGTATGCAATATATGAGGATGAGCACAAGTGTATTGAGAAGAACGAGTACTCCAAAGTTTATGTAGAGCCATAACTTTAGTGTGAAAAATTTCAAACTTACCATGCAACATGCAATATGATATGAACATTTTTATCCTTATGCGGAGTTTTATGATGATGAATTTGTTAGTATCAAAAGACTTATGGAATATTGTCAATGGCACTTATCCAAGTCCAATACAAGTTTGAGAAGAGGCTACTTCATCTTCTAGAAGAACCCATATTCCTATTTTCGCTCAATAGGAGGTTAGTGAAGAAGAAGGAACTAATTCATCATCAGGAGCCAGTGGTACTACTATCATATTACTTCCTACAAAAGAGAAATCTAGATCACAATTTCCAATGTTCTTTATGTTCTAGATATGAAGAGAATTTGCTCTCTATCTCTAATTTCTTGTCATATGGTTATAAAGTTGTTTTTAAGAAAGATTCATATCAGATCCTCTCACCTAATGAGGAGCATTGTCTACTTCAAGGTGAAAATAGAAGTGGAATGTTTGTATTGCCCAAAATAAGTCATGCTAATGTTGCTAGGTCTACTACACCTAAGGATAACATGAAGTAATGGCATGGTAGATTTGGTCATATCAATTACACAACTCTCAAGCATAAAAAAGATCAAGGTATGGTGGAGAGTTTGCCTACTTTTTCGTGCTCTGGAAGATATGGAAAGAAAGATGTGTGATCAAGTTTGATGCCAATCCAAAGGAGTGGTTGATTGAAAAATCCCTAGGTTTATTAGGCAGAAGAATATGTAATTGTAAAAATAAGTGTCTTTCACACAATGTGCATAGGATGTTTGTCTTAGAAAACAAGAAGATTAAAAGAAAATGGGTTGCTCATGAGGGCAATGCAAAATCATTAACCTTCTCAGTAACTCATTTTAAAACATTAGTCACCTGTTGAATCCTTAGCTCTCCTATCGGTTTTGAACTATCATAGCCTTTACACCGCCAAGCTGTCCTACACCTAGTTTGTGGAATACAAGGGATCCCAAGGGCACTAAGCCCATTCATTATATATTTGTTCTTTTATTAATTCAAGCAAGGAAGATTAGGCCTCAGTGCAACTTCCTTAAAAAAAAAATCCATTATGTTATAGATGTTTTGTTTCTCTCTGTCTCTCTCAAAGCCAATGGTCTCCACTATATTCATTGAAGAAAAGAAGAGAAAAGAGAAACAATATGTTATAGATGTTATCTTTTGTCTCTCTTGCTTCAAAGCCAATGCTCTCCATCTACCTTTGTGTTGCTCAAAGCTGATGCTTTCCATCAGCTTCCTTGCTCCAACAAGTGTGCTCTCTCTCTCTGTAAATGCTTTTATATATGTTATCTTTCTCTGTCTTGCTCAAAGCAAAATGACCTCCATCATTCCTTGCTCCAACAAGTATGCTCTCTCTCTCTCTCTCTCTGCTCAACCGCTGGAATGACCAGAAGTAAATCCATTTTTCTACAAAGTATTTAAACAAGTAAACATTGCGTAAGAGACAAAGTCACATAATCGACGCAACTTAGGACGTAAACATGGCATAGCATATGTGATGACTAAGTGTGACGTGAATAATTTTCGGTTTTAACGTTTTTTCATCCTTTATGTTACGCGTAGATGTTCTTTACATGAGACCCATCAAATTTGTTGACACCGCTAATTCCCCATTCTTATAGTCATACACACATATGTATATATGTATATGTGTGTACATGTACATATATACATATGTGTATATATATATATATATATATATATATATATATATATATATATATATATATATATATATATATATATATATATATATATGAGAAAATGAAGTGTATTGATGAATTTTAAGAGAGGACAAAATAGAGAAATGAAGAGTGCATGATCTCCATATGTGCACGGAAGAGTGTGCGCTAATATATATATATATATATATATATGTGTGTGTGTGTGTGTGTGTGTACCATTTGTTGTTGCATATTTGGACACGCAAAAATAAAGCATTATGTCATGGCATTACACCCTTTTCTCCTAAATCCAATGAGCTGTGAAGATAGGCACATTGTACATATAACATATATGACTTAGTCAGTTTCTGAGAAATAACTAGCATATATGACTTAGCGCATTGTACATAGATGACTTAGTCAGTTTCTCGGAAATAAGGGGAGAGGTATATTCGCCCTTGCATGTGGATCTTCTCTCTCTATATATGTGTGGGTACGTGTGATTAAACTCATGTACTCTTCTTTTCCTCTATTTTGACTTGTTGTAGCATTATACAATGCACTCCATTTGATATTTCCGTATAAATTTTCTTCTTCCTTCCTGTCCACGATATCCCTTTAACCATAACTTTTTGAGGGGGAAAAGTTTATTTTTCTATAATGCAAAGACGTTTAGAAATCAATTTGGACGTAATCAAAAGTCCCGAACTCACAAAAGCCCAAAATTAATAGCATATACGCCAAAATTAATATCTATTATGCTAGAATGGCTTAAATTTAAGGTTGCAAAGCATATGGAGTTGACGGAGAGGAAAAAGTAAAGACTCAAGCGGCCGATAGTTCAATAAGGAATATGGATCGATGCTAGCTTTGCATCATACCATGAAATTTTTAAGAGAATTTTTCTTGAAAAGAAACATTTTTTTTTGTCAACAAGCATCTATTCATGACCAGAGCTTTAACTTTGAAAGAACAACTGTATAGGTGAATGGGCATAGTAGCCGCGGGACCCGCTATATCCCACAAAGTAGGGGTTAAATAACATTACAAGTGGTTTCAATTGATTTAGACTGGCCAAAGCCATTATATATTCAACCAAGGAATTAAACTCCCTTGTATCTCACAAAGCAGGGGTTAAATAAGATTATGACTAGTTTCAACTGATTTAAACTGGCCAACGCCATTATATATTCAATCGGGGACTTAAACTTTAGACCTCCGCCTTAAGAGACCAAAAACTCAACCACTAGAACAATGGGTCCTGGGCTTGAAAAGAACCAGCCAATGGGATGCTCATAAAAAAAATATCAGTAAAAAGGAAAGAAATTCCCTTTCATCGTAATACGAAGATCAATGATTTTTTTTTTATTTTAATGGAGGTTCGGCCGAGGCCTACTCCCCCCGGGCTTTAACTTTGAAATTGCAACTGTACAAGGAAGGGCATAGTACCCATGGGACCCCCCTTATCCCACAAGAACAGAGGTTTACAAGACTGGGTTGAACGGCGGTCACAACTACCATAAGGATAATCAAACAATGGCACCTCAGCCATATGCTTCATCATTCCAAGTTATACATGTCCCTTACATGTAGCCGGCAGAGATTGAACCCTCACCCCGCATCAAGAGGCGAGAGACCCAACCACTTGCCTCAACGATGTGAGACAACGAAGATCAATGATTGTAAAAGCTGATGTTTATACCATCAATGAAGGCAAAGATCCATCACCTTCTCCACGAGAGAAAGCAATGCCACTGCATTAATCATTGGGAATCTACCACAAGTTCTGGAGGAACGAAGAGATGAACAAAGCTTTTTTGTTGTAGAAACCATCTTCCGCTCTCTCACACAGACACATTTCCGTGGAGCTTGCTGCCCTCGATTTGGAGTGGACCCTGGATGTACTACAAAATGCCTCACTGCCCAGAAGCAGCTAGCAGTTTGAAGCGGAAGAGCTTTGACCTGATATAAAAATTGCCCCGAGAGACAAAGCTTCATTCGTCGCCCCTGCGTGCCGCCTTGGCTTACGCATAAGAGATCCCCCGCCCTCAAAGTCACTCGAGGATTTGTTTAACTTTCCAATTCGGAACTCTCTCTCTCTCTCTCTCTCTCTCTCTCTCTCTCTCTCTCTCTCTCTCTCTCTCTCTCTCTCTCTAGGTAAAGCGATCTGAAGATGCGCAATGTAGCAGAGCCCTGTCCTTTTGCGAGCGAAATTAGGCGACGAGAATCCGTCGCTTCAAGCAATAGAGCTCTGGCTGTCTCTCTCTTTTCTGTGAGCGGGAACTAGGAAACGAGAATCCATTATCCTTCGCTTCCAGCACTCTCTCTCTCTCTCTCAATGTGTATAGAGATTTTCGGAGACGTCAATGATGACCAAGTTGACGAGATGGTTGCAACGACCTCCGGCGCTTACAAGAAAATTCGGAATAAACTTAAGAGTGCAGAGCTTGGAAGACATCAGCGATATTAAGGTTATTCAGGATGTTATGATGATGGTGAAAATTGAATGGTGTAGACCGAAACGTATATTCGCCAACCCTTTCAGAGGTAGCCAAACCTCCGCTTGGACTAGTAGGAAAGGGGTAGAACAAGGTTCTACTATCTATTGGCAGGAGGAATTCAAGCATCTCTGTGTCTTCACCGACGTTGATAATCACACTTCCTTTTCGCCTTTACATGTGGATTTTACCATTTATCAGGTCAGAAAACATTTCGTTTTCTCCATCATTACAATGAATTTAATTCTCTGCACATTCCGTTGTTAAGGTTAGCAACCTGTTTGGATACCTCTTCTCTTGACGGTTCTGAAGAGCTCCATCCCTTTGTCCTATATGTGTGATAGTTTGGTAATGGGCTTTCCGATATATATTTGGGCTCTATATATATATATATATATATATATATATATATATATATATATATATATATATATATATATATATATATATATATATATATATATATATATATATATATATATTGGTTTTGACATAAGCGCTTTAAATTGATAAAAAGGAAGAAGATACAAGAGGATTAAAGAGAGGTACAAAAAAGGTTAATAGCCTTTTCATTTATTGTTTTTGGATTTTTTAAAGTATTTGTTTGTTTATTTTTTCCGTTATGTATTGGCTTTTCCTATTTGCTTTTTAGGTGTACTTTCTTGCTTTGGGTGTTGGTTTCTTTAATGAATTTATGTTTGTGCTCTTTATTTGAGTTAGTAAATTTGGATAACTCTGGACTTATGAAGGATATATATATATATATATCCTCCCATGAAAAATACACACACATTGACGTCTGTATGGGAAAATTATCTTCCACAAGATTTTCCAAATAACCTGCCTTGCATCTTTTTTTGACTTTCAACATGGTTCCCTTAATAACCCAATGCGAGAAGTTTTTTGTAATCGATCACTTATAACAATGATTTTCCCAAGGCAAATAAAGTATCTGAATAGTGTCTGCTTGCAGTTATGGTAAAAGTATATCAGCTTTTTTTGGTTTTTCACAGTATTAGTTATATGATTACAACATCATGATTTGCATAAGGTCACATCGCTGTTCTTCAATCTGTTACTCAGATATGTAAAACTTGTATTAGCTGAGTTTTAAGTGCTTTAACACAACGCCATGTCTTGCAGCACATACATTGGGGGCGTTGTTTCCTTTACTGACTCTCTGTTCATCATTAGGTAGCAGCAAAGGCAAGTCCAATAGAGCTTGGGGCTGCTTCTATGAATCTTGCTGAGCTTGCTGGTTCACAAACTGTTGAAAAGGAGCAGATGAGAAGACTTGATGTTTCAAGTTTAGTGGGACAGCCAAAACATGTAGGAATCCTTGTGGTGAGTGCTTTCTATTGATTTTAACTTCTTATGTACAATGCATCTTGGCGATGTAAGCTGCACGCCTGCATATATTGTTCAATGTCGAATTCTGCATTTATGTCATACACTTCACTTTTTATAGGTCGAGTTGCATATGCTTCAAAACCACTGCCTGAACAACTAGATTCTTTAGGATGGATACTCATCTCAGGTCTGTAAACCAGCAGCAGATTCATTGTATCCATATCCTCTTGTTTAGCGCATAAGAGCTCTAAAATCAGGGCCAAGGCATAATAACATTTGTACATTGTAGGTGTATGTCTCTTTTTATGAGGACTCTCCGGTAGAAACTCCAAGATCAGATTGCTCTTGGGTATCCACATTGTCCTGCCTTAGCAATGCCTTCTTAAGTAACCATCAAGCTAACCAAATTTGTCAGCAGCAGCATACGCACATGCAAAAAGAAGTTCCATTAAGTGAAAAGGCAGAATCTGGAGAGCTTCATAATTTAATGTACAGTTGCAATGTATCTAGGGCAAAGGATATGACTGCAAGGTTTGAGGAAGATACTTCAGATAAGGAATCAGTGGCTGGTTCTGAAGAAATAAAGGGTACAGATGCAGAGAACCAGCTCTTACATAGCTACAGTCCTCTGTCCGGAATGAACCAAGTCATGACTGAGGGGATGCTTTCAACCTTTACAGATGTCAAACGAAATCTGCCATTAACATCCAGCATGACCTCGTCATCAAATTATGATGATAAAGTATCAAATATTGTACCTGATCAAGGAGCTCACATGAGGCGGCTTCTCTCATGGAGAAGGCGGCGAAAATATAGAGTTGTTCAAGAGTGTAGAGAACCACTATTGCGAAAGGCACAAAATGGTACTGGTGGGGATGACATTGATCGTGACAGGAATTTGTCATTCATGTACCCTCTGAGTCAGGTGAGATGGCATACCAAAATGAGGGAACAACAAAACATGCTTTCTTTCTTAATTTTAATAATAGTAGTTTCACTTTTTTTCATGAACACCAATGGAATTTTCTTTACTTCAGATATTTATTTTAAAAAAAAATCTGCTGTGTTTTCTTGACATTGTGTTTGATTCACAAAACCAGGGAAGCAATCACGCCCTGTTTTCTTCTGAAGATATCTCAGAATTTCTTAGTGATGGAGATGTGCAATTTAGCATTGGGTATTGGGAAAGAAAAGAGCTTGTCAACCGGATTGGCCATACAAAACTACTGACTGAGGTTTTCTTTGCCTCCATTGATCAGAGAAGTGAACGAGCTGGAGGGGAAAGTGCATGTACTGCCCTAGTAGTTGTAATAGCTGACTGGTTACATCGAAATCCTGATAGGATGCCAATCCGGGCAGAGTTTGACACACTTATCAGACAAGGTTCTGCTGAATGGAGGAAACTCTGTGATAATGAGTTTCACAGAAAAGAGTTTCCAGACTACCATTTTGATCTTGAAACTGTCCTCCAGGCGAAAATTCGACCACTAGGGATTGTAAAGGGTGGTACGTATGTAGGATTCTTTAAGCCGGAGATGGAAAACCATATGTTTGATGTTTTGCAAGGTGCAGCCTTATTTGATGATGTATGGGAAGCATCTATTGTTGAAGGATCTGCACTCCTAAAGACACTGGAAACTGTTGAGCCAGCAATTTACATTGTGAGCTGGAATGACCACTTTTTTGTTCTTAAGGTGGACAGGGAATCTTACAGTATAATTGACACGTTAGGTGAAAGGCTATATGAGGGTTGCAAACAAGCTTATATGCTTCGTTTCAATAAAGAGACAGTCCTCACTCATCAGATTGACTCAGATAAACAATTTGATGGGAAAAAGGACAATCAATGTAGTTTACTCCCTCTGTACAGTAGTCCAAAATGTTGTTTCTCATCGCATATATCAAACACATCATCAACTCAAGAGCCTCAGAAGACACCAGATTCAAGTCATAGTCATCCTCATCTTCAAGATGAAAGAGTCCAGGTTGATGGAAGCCCTATACAAGATGCAGACAATTTTGAAATAAGCTATTCAGGTAGAGATGCATGTAAAGAATTTATCAAGAGCTTTTATGCTGCCATTGCTTTAAAGCAGCTTTATAAGGATATTCAAAATAGAAGACTCGGTACAAATCCAGTCCATAGAAGGCTTCAAATAGAATTTCATCACACATGTCGCTTATCAAATCTTGAATCAGAACAAGAGATTAGTTCTATTGTGCAGAACACATGATAGTGAAGATAAGTAAGAATGTGAGAGGTTCCAGAACATTCTGGCCATATTGGAGATAGCAGAACAAAACTTTCAGAAGCATTATTTTTGGAGAGCAAAGGCACAAAAACGTGACCAGATATAGTATTGTACATCGCAGACCATTTGAAAAGCTTATTTGACGACCCTTAGACCACGCAATGGTGGAATTCCAAACATGAAAGAAACATTTGAAGTCATTTCTCCACATGTGCAATAATAATTCATCCTTCAAGCTTGAAAATAAAACCTGTTTGGTTCTTGTGTTTCAATCGGCTTTATCTGAGTAGTGTCATGACTTAAGTTCTCCCTTTCAAACTCTAAAATTGACGGGTGCTTTCCATGAAGTGCCATTTTTTACATCATAAAAGACAAAAAAATTTCCTCTTAAACAAAGCCCACCGGAAAATGATCCATTCTATGAAAAGTGAATAGCTTATTAGGCACTATGTTCAATTTTATGAATGATGATTTCATGTAGCTGCATGTATACATTTCGGTTTGATGAATGCTTATGTGGACCCAAACAACGGAAGCTGGACAATACTCAGTGAAAATGGACGTCCATAGCAGTTGTCAGGATCGCCGGCAGCTGTGGATAGAAAACCCAGACTTCTAGATCGTCCTCCACTTGCAGGCACTAAGATTTCAGCGGAGCTACTACTCCATCGTGCTCGCCCTGACCAAGATTACAACCCTATTCACTTCTTCACCTTCACCGCTTGACATAGTGAGCCGTCTTATGCAGAAGCCCGGTAAAGGATTCGGGGTCCTTCTCTCATAGGGAAGACCCAAAAATCAGCATTCAGAGGGTTCCGTGGCTGTCGCTACGCACTGTCTTCCAGTGGGCGGGACAACTATCGACGGGACCAAAATGTGTCTGTCATTCTTAACTTCTCTACCATCTTAGGTTGTGGACCTCTTCATCTATCGATGAATCATTTATATCTTTGCTTTCTCGCTATGTTGAACTCCAACTGGTATGAAAGTCATTTCCTCAACTATTTTCTTGCCTGTATGTTCCTTGATGCATCCTTGCATTGTGCATCAAAGTATCCCAGCCCAATTTTTTTATGGTTCGTCTTACAACCTACAACAACGAAGAAGGCTTCAAGCTAGATATCCCCGTAATTCCTTGATGGTATCTTTCTCTCTTTTTTTTCCCTTTAGAGGAAGTTCGGTTGAGGCTTAGTCTCCCTTGCATGAATTTACTGAGAGAACAATTGTACAAGTGAAGAGGCATAGAGCCCAAGGGGACCCCCATATCCCAATGGCTTGAAGGCAAAACAACATTGAGGGCACAAAGGAAGGACGAACACTAAATCTAAGACTTAGGCCTAAGAGATGGCAGGGTGGTCAAAATAACTAAAAGCCACATTATCTTTCTCATTTATCACCATAAACTAGCATCATTTATGAGTAGTCTAAGTGGTGTCTCCCATTAGGACGATTCCGATGATTTTACCTTGTTGCATCTGTGTCTAATAGACAACAAAACACACACCAACTTGAGCTACTCATAATAGTGGTCCAAAAATCATTCCATCTGCTAAT